>JAMYXO010007923.1:0-11490 GCA_033310375.1 Conus canariensis
GTTTCAACTCTTGTCAAGATTCTTAAGGAAATCGGGCAGATGTTCAAAACCAAGTAAAGACTGGGAAAACTCGAGCTACATCAAAACGCCAGTAACACCGGGGTCTCCTGAAAAAAAAACAAGTGCAGAGCATATAAAGGACTCCCAGTGTATCTTGAATACGCTGAGATTTTTCCATGAGGAAGAAACTGTTTTTTGGCGTTTACCCCCTTTGTAAGGCTATTCGGTAAACTCAGCCACATCCCGTGACCCATAGTGAAAAATCCCTACAAATTTTTTCCGAAAGATGGGCCAAAGTACTTTCTAGATTTCCATAAAAAGAAAAACGTTAGGGGCCGTTTACCCGTTAAAACGAACATAACATCTACTTTTTCAAAATTAACACCTTTTTTACAATCAAGCTAACACAAAAACCTCCAAAAATAAAGTAATCGTTTTTTTAAAAAAGGGGGCTTACGTGAAAAAATAAGATGTTGGGAAGGGAAAAAAATATTAACTTTCCCCCCAAAGCATAAAAAATCTTTTAAAAAAAGTCCCAAAAACTCCCCCAACCTTCACATTTTGGGCCACATTACCGTTTAACATTCCCTTGGCCACATTACCGACCCCTGGGTCTAATTTAGACCCTAGGGGCGTAGGGCCCCAAACCCAAAACCCGGGAGGGGTCCGCTTGGGGCCAAGATCGAAGAGTTTTGAAAATATGCCTTAATAGGGGGTATTTTTTTTTAATACTTGGTTGTCTATTTAAAATTCCTAATTTTGGGGCAATTCTCCCCCCCCCCTTTGTATGACTTTCCCCAAATACCATTGTGGTTTAGGGGCGTTTATACCGCGCCATGTCCCATTTGGGTTTACGGGTTTTTATAACCCGCGCCAAAACCCAGCTACAAACACAAACAAATTGGGGAAACCCCCACTAGAGGCAAAATAGGGCCAAATTTGGACTTTAAAAATGCCTGACAAACAATACAAAACCACCGCAGGCAATTCCCAACTTAACTTTTAGGTTTTAAATATATATGCGTAAACATGAAAGCTCTCAAGTTTTATGGTGTTTATGCAAAGTTTTCTTTTTTAAAAAAATTATTTTTTTTTCAAGCAGTTTTTTTTTTTTAAAGTTAACAACAACTTCTTAAAAATATTTTTAGTTACACTTTTACAATTTCTATTAAAAAGCTTTAGCAAATTAAACAAAAACACAACTTTTTAAAAATCAATCTCTCTCAAAAAATTTTAAAGATAATTAATTCGGGGAGAAAATTACTTTTTATGCAAAATTAAAGGGAGAAAAAATTCTTTTTATTATTTTATTATTTTTTTCTTATTTTGTTTTATTGCTTTAAAAAAATGGATTGCAAACCTTTTAAATGTGAGGAGCAGAGACCTCTGTCCAAAAGAAGATTATCTCCTGCTGCGGGGCGGGAAAAACGGGCAGTATCTACCGAAATAAGTATCGAACAGATTAGCATTTGCTCATCAGACTTGAGAAGAAATTACCCCAGGTACAAGCACACGGGGGGTCAAAAATGGTTAATCAGGGGGGCAGACAATGATTATTTTTATGAAAAGTTAGTAGGAAAATAGCGCCATTACAAAAAGTTTTAAAATATACTTAACAAAGATCCGTTTTAAACCAAGTCCCTAGAACCCTTTTTTTTTTGCATGTACATTGTTTTTTTGGTTTGGACTTTATGTCCATTCATTGGGGAAAATTATTTAAAATATATTAATTTTAATCATATTAAATTTTTTAATCAGAAAAAAAAAAAATGGGGGCAGGAGAAGAATGCCCCCACAGGCAAATCCCCCAGGAAATTCTCCACAAGTAAATTTAAACGTTCCCCAAAATGAATCCGCAACTGATTTTCCCCGCAATTGAGTGTCCGCAGTAGTATGTTACTAAAGCTAAAAGTGCGGGGGCGTGTTAGCCGCCGTAAACAGCGAAGGAACAGACGCCAAAAAGCAAACCCAAGCAGCAAACAAAAATTATTAAAAAGAAATACAAAAACAGCACCACACCGCGCCGCCGCCAACAACAACGAAATCAAACTAAAGAGTTTATATGTGCGGGGGGCTTTGGGTTTTTTGGTGGAGGGCTTTAGCATCAACCCAACCTACTTAAAAACAAATCACAATCCCCACAAAAACATAAAAAACCAACTTCGCAAAAAAAGTTCAACCTCCTGCGAAAACCCCCCTTTTTTTAATAAATTATTTTTAAATGTGTTGTTAAGTACGGGCAATAAACTAATACGGGTTGGGTCATTTTAAAACAAGTTAAGTGTAATTTAAGTGAAAAGTAAAGCGAAAGTTAAGGAAGTCATGTTAAGACATTTAAAGATCTTAATTAATACAGTTAAGTACTAGTTAAGTCTAGTTAAACTTAATTTAAAGTTAGTTAAGATTAAGTTAAAGTACTATTAAGATCTTAATTTAAATACTATTAGTTATTAAGATCTTAAGTTAATACTATTTAAGATTTAATTAAGACTATTAAGATTTTAAATTTAAATCGGACAAGTCAGCCCGGGGGCCTAAAACGTATGAAAACCGGGATCAAACGAAAGTTTCGCTTTTTTTTTTAGAACTATGATTTCTTTTTTAAACCATTGTTTTACTTAAATGAAGGTAAGCGCAATTAACTTTGGTGATAAAATCTTTGTTTTAAAGAGAACCTCTTGTAGTTTTGTGACTTTTTTTTTTTTTACAACTTCTTTTTATGCCCTTGCTTTCTTTTTACAGAATCGGGGTGCAACGCTATACATCTTGAGGCCCAAACCAACATTTCTTTTTAAACCGTCCTTTAAAATTCGTCCTTCATTTTTCCAACACTTTCTTTTACTTTTAAATGAAAAGGGCGAATTTTTTGGGGGTGCAATGTTCTAACCCCCTCACCCCTTTTAGCCCCTCTATTTCCATGCTTTGAAAAAGTTTTCATTTGGGAGTCCATAATAAAAACGTTTCTGTGAAAAGGACTTTGATTCTGGATACAGGGGGTTTAAAGTAGTCAATAGAAATTCAACATTAATAACTTTGAAAACTCTAGCACGGCAAAGCCGTAAACCCCGGGGCCAACTTCACAGTTGGTTTCTTTCATTTTAATAAAACCCGGCCGTCGTAAATATTTCTAAAGTTTGATATTATTTTTAAAGGGGCACTTAATTGTTTTTGTTTTTCGTTTGAAAATTTTACGTTTTTACGATTGTGTACGTCCCATCGTCTTCCCCAAAACAATGTTGTTCATCAACTTAAAGAAGTCTTTTTCTGAAGCGTCAGGGGCCGCTCCTAAATCGGTGTTCCATATGAGGTTTCAAAAGGGCTTTTGGTCAAAAGAAATTATTCTGTGAACGGCGGTAATTTTTCAGTCCATTCTTGGGTAAAACTAAAACCGATAAGGCAGACTATTTAGTTTTTTAAAGGGTTAGGCACAGCGGGGCGTTCGGTGGGACTCTTTTTTAAATTTTTTCTGGGGCTAGGGGAAATCGTTAGAAGTCGTGCAACTCTGGGGGGATACTAAGGGCCACCTAAGATTAGCCAATTGGATTATCGGGGGTAAGCTTGAAAATAGTCTACCACCCGATCAACTCATGGGGGCCTTTTCATTTTAAAGTTTCTTAATGGCAGTCCCGGGCTCATAGCCCACCATACGTTGTTGGCGTCTAAGTACATCAGATATTTTAGACGGTTTAGTTGGATATAATCGTCTAAATACTTTTTTGCTCTGGGGTAAGGATACAGCCATGCTAAGCCTCCCCTCAGCCCATCCTAAAACATCTGGATGTATCAATCCATATTAAGAAATCTGAATGTTTGTAGATTCAAAATGCGTCCCAGACACCCCCGGGGAAAAATGTACTTGACGAATCCACCCCGTAATGTTTTAAAAGGGGACTTAATTTAAAAGACGCACAAAAAACACACGGGGCCAAAATAATTTTGATCGTGATAACCCCCCCATCGTTTTGCAGTGAATTTCTGTCCGGGCTTTTTTGTGCTATTTATCGGCGTCAGATATGCCTCCGCCCAAGACGGCTTAAACTTCCTTTGCTGGCAGCGGGGCTCATCAAATTTTCCCACGAGTCCAGATTCATAAGGGTAAAAACCCTTTACGTACAAAGATGGGTCAAATATTTTTTAGGTTGGACGTCTTCAGAGACCCCGCCAATTTTTTTAAATTTCCCATCAATTTGGGGGAAAGTCAAAGAAGGTAAACAGTCAATAAAAGGCATGTATTTCGAAAATGGCAATGCAGCAACCCCTTACATTCAGAAGTCGCTTGATAAAATGAAATGTAACCTCGTAATTTTATGAAAGAAGATGGGCAGTTTCCAGTTTGGTCAACCTTAAGTTAAATTACAGCTATATGCGCTCCCCCTCGAATTTTCCTAATGTGATCATGGTCCCTTACATTCCCCCTAATAATTTTGCATTTGCATACCAGCAGGGGGGGCTTTTTTTATAACTTTTTTCTTCATCTTCGGGGGTCATTTTAATGCCCGAAAGGTTCACCGAGGGAAAATTTTGATTGCGAAGGGTTTAAACTGCCCCAAAATCGGCCACTGGTGGGGACCCGGGTAAATTTTGGTTCTGTTTCCACCGTTACCTAAAAACGACGAACGCATAAAACAGATCGATGACGGGCAATAAGGGTTTTTTGTTCTTGTTGGGGGCCATAGTCCGTAGAAAATTTGATTCAAAGTCACAAAAAAACTACTATTGGCTCATTGCATTTTTTCGCACATTTTTAAAACAAACCTTAGACCCTGGTTTTGGTGTAAAAGTTCTTTTACAGTCAAAAAACTTTTGCAATTTTTTCTTATGGCTGGCTGCCCCCCTACAGGGGGGTTTCTGCCCAAAACACCTCCTACAAACCTTTTTTAGGTATCCTTTGTATATAAGCCAGAAGTTGTTTATTGATTGTTAATACAAAATGGTCTTGGAACCGTCTGTAAAGAATCAATTAAACGGGTTTCCAAAGTGATTCCCCCAAAAAGGGGGGGAGCGGGGAAGACCCTTAGGGGGGCTAGTTTGTCTGCTAAGACCATTGTTTTCGCTCAGGTTTATTGGTTTGTTTGCCTTAAAACTGAATATACTTTCTACCTCCGGGAAAGGGGTTATTTTATTTAATTCAGCTCATTTTTATACTGCCTAAATTGGAAACTCTCTCCGCTTTCTTTTTAACAGGATAAAAGGTGAAAAACCACCCACAGAAACATAATTGTCTGAATTATGTATGTTTAGGACTCCCCCTTTTTAAAAAAAACTCTTTGGGAGGGATGAAAAATTTCCCGACTATAAAAGTTTTTGGGCTTGCTTAATCTGATTTAAAGGGGACGTTCCTTCAGCCCAACCGACCGAAAAATTTCGCTTTTCACTTCGGAAAACTGTGTAAGCATGTAACAGCCACCGGTTTAAAGTCGTAATGCTGATTAATTCTTTCGTCTATTGAAACCCAACTTGCATCTACATTATCAGGGTTATATATTTAAACAAAAGACCAACAACATTTTTGCTGGTGGGTTAATTTGAAGAACTCTGGGATTTTAGAAATAGCATGTGTTACCTTTTTTTACGTTTGTGGGGTAATGAGTCCATGTCTAATTCAAAGAACTTAATTTTTTAATGATTTGTTATACCCTTTCCCAAATTTTACGTTGTTGGATTATTTTCAAACTGGACTCACTTTCGGGGTTCATTTTTTAACTCGCAATATTTTACGTAAATTAAAAAAAAAAAAAGTAAGTAAAAGTAATAAACGCTTTTAATTCTTCCTCAAGCGTTGCAATACTTTTAAAACACTCCAATTTTACACGAACGCTGCCAATCTTTTTGCTTTTGAATCACACAGCCATTTAAATCTTTTATTGCTTCGTTGATGTTAACTATGATTTTTATTAAAAAGTTTACATCATCTCAAGCCCAAGTGCTAACACTTTTACCGCTTTTCAAAAATTTCATTACAATTTTTTCTAAATCATTAGATCAATCGTGTGTTTGGCCGCCATTTTTTAAAAAACCCTTTTTAAAACAAAAAAAAAAAATAACCATGGTATAAAAGCGGTTAATTATGCAGTCCTATTGTTGCGTTTTTTTTTTCAACCCTAGCAAAAAGTCTGTTAAGAATAAAAACCCCCCAACATGAAAGATAAAGTTCGCCCAAACAGTCACAACCCTTTTTTTACTCTACAAAAAAGATTATTTGTTAAAAAGCACATAGAAAATCTTTTTTATTATATTTTTTTAAATTTTTTTTTAGTTAATAAAAAAAAAAGACTGCAAAGACACAAAACATTTTCCACTCTGCGTAAAAGGCGGCCTTAGTTAGGATATGAGTTGCAAAAAAAAAATTTAAAAAAAGGGCCACTGATCTAGGAATTAGACATTTAGGGTGTTGTTTTAAAGGGTTTTAGCTGTAAAAACGGCGGGGGTTGCCTCAAAAGACTTTTCTTTTCACAGGGGATTACCCAGAAAACATCAAGCATAGAAAGATTTAAAGCATAGAAAGTAATCATTTTTGGCAATTGTTTTTTAAAAAAAAAATTTATCATTTAAAAAAAAGATGTTGGAATATTTTTATGGTGGGGGGGGCTATTTTTAATCTTGGCTTTTCCCACAATTTTTTTTTTTAGTAAATTGCGGTCTGATGAAAAAAAGGAAACGCATAACAAGGCAATGGAAGATTTGCTAGGGAAGAACGCTTCGAAAAAAAAAGAATTTCTCACTTTAAATTTATTAATAAAAGTTAAGAGAACAGGGCATGCAGAGCACACATTTTTCAAATATGAAGCAATGAAAGAATTTACTTATGACAGGAAAAAAAGTTTCTAACATCGGCACCGCCCAAACTTCTGACTTTTAGAACCATCTAGGGTAGAAAATGGTAGAAATAGGCTTTATTTATAGGGGCTAGGGCAATCTTTTTCTTGCATATTAATCTAAAAAATAGTTAAAAATGAATAAAAACGGGCTTTATGGACGATACAAATACAAAAATATTTATTCCCCCCTGGGGGGTATTGGGAAAAGGAAAGGCCGCTATTTTTAAAAAATGAGTAAAGCCTAGGGTGTCTGAATCGAAGCGAAAAACTGGCTTTTAAAAAAAAGCGACTGGCAAATAATTGCCGCCCCAAAAGAATAATAAGGCCTCGATTTGTTAACTCAGTTTCCAAAGACACCCACCAGTGGACTTTTTACCCCCACATACAAAGTTAGAAAAAAAGTTTAAGTAGCCCTGACTGTTGTTGACAAAAATTTTGGAAAAAGGGGGAGCCCAACGAAAAAACTTTAAAAGCTTTTTTACAAACAAATTTTAACACGACCATTAAAACGTTACCCTATTGGGGTTTTTAAAGGGGAACCCCTTTTTTTTAAGACAAGGAAAGGGCAGTTAAAGGGGGATCCCCCAACCACGCCCCCGGCCCGATAAAACTTTAAAAAATCAGTAGCGTCTTTTTTCAAAAATCATAGAATCTTTTGGACAGCCCAAAAAAAAGAAAAGGGGAAATTTCCAGCATCTTACCGCCATGAACAAAAAAGAAATTTTTTAAACCGGGTCTTTAACCCAGTGAACCGATCAAAAATTAAAAAAAATAGCTTACGAAGACATTCAAGGAATCAAAACTCACCTTTTACAAAAGTAAGAACTTTAGCGCCGGGAAGGGGAAGGGCGTGTTTAAAAAAGGGCCCCAGACCCCCTAGGGGCGTTTTAAAGTTATAAATTGGAAAAAAATTAGAACAGCCCCTCCCGGATTATTTTAAAAGACCTTTTTCTAGCGGTGCTTACTCTAAAAAACCCGTCCTAAAAGATCGTTTGTTCGCGAAAGTTGCAAGTTGTCCCGCCAAACCAGTGCCGATTTTTAAAAAAAAAAAAGTATTTATTTTTTGTTAAAATTATGATTTATTTTTAATTTTTTGTTCAATCTTTTTTTTTTAGTCTATTTTTGGGAAAAATGTTTTTTTGCTTTCTTTCAATGTTTTGTTGATTGTCCCATGTTACTTTGCTAAAAAGTCTTTTCCCCCCTTTTGAATTCATTTTTTGGGGCCTGAACCTCACCCCACCTAAGGGGCTCAAATTCTTTTGCTGTAAGTTTTCTCCGCAATGGGTTTTCTTTTTTTCAGTCTTTAAAGAACAAAATTTTGCAGCAGGCCACAAAGGGATGTGCTTTGTATTTAGGGGTTAAATTTTTTAAAACAGCACTCACAAACAATAAAATAGCACAAAACCCAAAAACCCAAGCCCCAAAAGCTAAAAGGGTGGGGCTCCGGCCCAGCTAAAGACAAAGCCGGACCCCCGCACTTTCCTCGCTTACAGCGAGAGCCGGGAATTAATAAGAAAGAGTATTTAAAACTTTTGCATATTCTTCATAACCCTATATTATAAAACCTTTTTATTTCTTTTTGAAGTTCAGTTATTTCTCTAACCGAAACTTTGACCGAAACCATTTTAATTAATTAATTTTTTAATTTAAGATTAATCTTTACAAGTCTTATTAACCCTTCGCAGCACTTCAACAACAATAAAACCAATAAAATCAAATACAATAAAAAAAATCGAGACTGTTAGTTTGTCTTTGCAACCTCACGTGACTTTTTCAGTGAACAAAGTGTTTATTTTATCCCCTTTTTTAGTAAAAAGCAATAAAAAACCAAAAGGCCCGCCCAAATTTTCAGATTTATTGTACACCTCTGTTAAGTTCTCGGGAAAAAGACAGACCCCTTGGAAAAATAAGCGAAAAAGATCGTATTTTTCTAGGGAGTGATTCATTTTAAAAACTCTAAGCCACGGTTTCGCCCCCCCCTTTTCCCCAAGGGCCCCTTTTCCGCAGCTATAAAGAGCCCTGCCTTTATTCAATCTCTTTTTTGTTGTGTTCCGGGGGCAGCACAAAAAGGCGTCCTTTATTCAAAGCTTTTCTAAAATTGTATTTTTTATCAAAGTTAACATGGGGGTTCGTAGTTCAACTTAAATCCCAGTTAATGTCAGGAAACCCCCCAACATTCTCTTTTATGAATTTGTTTTGTTTTGCCAAAATCGTTTTTCCCTTAATTTCTTATCTTTCCAGGTAGGGATATTCTGCCGTTTTTACTTTAATTCTATTCGTTGTAAACCCCATCGTCGGTTTACTCAAATCCAAAAACTTTCTGCCCCTCCTAAAATCAAATCCGTTTATTCAATCTTTTATTACTGCAAAGCTTTAACAACTCGCTTTTTGTCAGGCCTCGGGCTTCTTTTTAATTTTAAACAATTTATTATAAACAAATGTTTAAACAACTAAATACAATCTTTAAAAAGACAAACTATAGTAAACAATCTAAAAAAGCAATCATAAGACCAAAATATTGAATGGTGGTCAGTCCTAAACATATTTAGCGGCTTAATTTTTTTTGCTGCTCTTTTTTTTTTTTAGTTCACCCTGTCCCCCGATTTTAAAGTTTTCCTTAAAAATTTTTCAAAACGCCCGGGCCTTGATAGAAAAAGAGACTGATTTTAAAAGCGATCTAAAGCTTTTTAAACACATTGTTTTTTGATTTTAAAGCCAAACAGAAAAAAGCTTCTTACCTAAAGGCTAGCTTTGACAAGCCCCCTTTTTACAAGCTTGTTTGGGTGAACGTCCAAAAAAAAACACTTTCGGTTCCCCCAAAAGCCATAAAGTTCAAACACCCCCTTATTGTCAGTAGGTAACTAAAAATATATTTTCGTCTGCCCAAAAAAACTGCCTTTCTTGTAAACTTTTGTCTTTAAAGTTGTGCAAAATAACAATGTACCGTAAAGAAACCTGTAACTGTTTTTTAACAAAACAACACAAGACAGTTTTCCACATCCAGTAATCCCACAAATAACGAACAGTGCGGGGGCTTTGGGGAAAAAGTTTTAAACTTCCATCTTTTTAAACTTTTCTTTTAATTTTTTTCTTCAATGTTCACTGGGGGTCAAAACCCAAAAACGTGCATTTTTATCCATTCTCCTCCTCTTCCTTATTTTTCGTATAGTATCCATCGAAAACCCCCCCCTTTTCCACTCCCGTGCAGTCTTTGTCCCTACGGAAAGACCGGAGGACATGGGAAAGACCAAACCAAGGGCTTTTTTGGGCTGGGTCCCCACTTTGCCTTTAAAAATTGGGTACTAAAAAAAAAGGGAAAATGCTCCCGGATTCACCGAAGGGGAAAAATGATGAATCCACGGTGCTTTAACCAATCAGAATGCAAATCCCAAACGGACTAGAACAGGACCAAAAGGGGTATCCTGTGTCTGTGGAAAGCGTTTCGCTACCACCGTTGGCATGAGATCCACAGAACAAAGATGGGATGTTGAAACTCTCTGAAAAGAGCAGCAGCGCACTGCACAGCAGATAAACGTCGAAGACCCAAGGGAATTTTAAAACCCCAGTGCCAAAACATCCACCTGTTGTTTTGGGTGAGGAATTGCACAGGCCCTCGATCCCGCCCTGAAACCAACCCGCCACGAGCAAAAGAAACTGAAAATTTTAGAAACTGGATGCAAAAATCGTTTCCAAGACTCGATGCACTGATAGGGAAAAGCACCCTGGAACACAAACTAGCCACAAAATGGGGACATTGTGTATGCCACATGTAGAGACGCCTATGGAGCAAAATACCCAAAGAGAAAACACCTCCAAAGAAATCCAGACGCCAAGAAAAGATGGACAAGATCAGGGTCCAAAAAAAAACCTCAAGATGCAAATTTAAGACCGCACTGCCAGCTGAAAAACAAGGGTAGGAAAAACTGTGGAAAGACCTGAAAGAAAACCCCAGTGCCCTCAGCAAAGCGGGAATCTGCGAGAAGAGGAAGAGCAAAAAGAAGAAACACAAGAGCGCTTCTTCAGAGACCCCTTCCAGTTTGCCAGAACACTGTTTGAGCAGCCAAAATCTGGACCCTAATGTGGACAAAGGAGTTCTTGACAGCATTGAGGAAAACATACTCTGACCCACAGAGCAAAGCACCACTCGACATTCAAGGTCTGGTGTGGCCAACCAACCCTGAGGAACAGATCAAAGGCAAGCCTCCAACGTTGGCGGAAATCAAGAAGGTTGTCGAAAAAAAGCCAGAGCCAAATCATCACCAGGCCCAAACGGAAACCTTACCAGCTTTACAAGAAATTTTCCCAAGGTGCTGGAGTGGCTCCACAGGCTGCTGCGATCGGCTTGAGAAACCAGAAGATCACGGCCAGTGGATGACGGCAGATGGTGTGTACATCCCCAAAGAGCAAAACTCAAGTGACAATTAGCCAGTTCAGGGCCAATAAACACTACTGAACGTCGAAGGGAAAATCTTCTTCTCTGTCATGGCAGCAAGGCTGACCAAGTACCTGATGAAAACAAGTACTTGGATGTGTCAGTCCAGAAAGGTGGCATCCCAGGCGTGGCGGGCTGTGTAGAACACGCCACAATGATCTGGGACGCAATCCAAAAAGCAAAAACCAGAAAAGAGAGACCTGGACGTATGTGGCTTGAAACTGGCAAACGCATTGGACT
>JAMYXO010007924.1:0-11488 GCA_033310375.1 Conus canariensis
TTGTTGTTGTCGTTGTTGTTGTTGTTGTTGTTGTTGTTGTTTATCCTTTTGACCAAGATTTTTTCTTCAAATAAATACAGGCGTACATGTATACACCCACACACCTCACGAACGCACGCACGCACGTACGGACACACACACACACACACACACACACACACACACACAACAACACACACACACACACACACACACACACACACACACGCACACACACACAGGCACACACACACACACACCACACACACACACACACACACACACACACCTCTCTCTCTCTCTCTCTCACACACACACACACACACACACACACACACACACACGCACGCACGCACGCACGCACGCACGCACGCACGCACGAAACGCACGCACGCACACACACACACACACACTCACACACACACACACACACACACACACCAGGTAGAACGTCAACCGAAAGATCTTCTTGGAGTCTGTTGCAATGTGCATGTCTTGTATCTCAGGTAAATCCCGACGCTCTTCAAGAACACGTTTCATAGAAATTGGTTGGTGACGTGCTATGAATCATGAAACCTCATACAGACAGAAATAGAAATGTCTAGTGGGAGGGGCGTAAGAGAAAGAAGAGACATTCGACAAGCTGTATTTTCTACAAGCGACGTTTTCTTCCTATGTTCAGCTTGCTATTCCTACTTTGATCGAAATTCATTTAAAAAAAAAAAAAACAAAACAAAAACTTTTCTATTTCGTCCCTCCCCTTCCTGCCAACCCCTCTCACCCACCCCCACCCCCCCCCCTTTTTTTTCCGTCATTAACGTCGTGTTAATTGTTAATCTTTTTAACATACCGTTTGCAAACTCTGAAGTAAAACTGAGGGAAAAAATATTTAATATTCTTTTTGGTTTAGTTCTTTCATCTGTTATTTTTTTTTTCACGAATTTTATCAGAGTATTTGCAAGTCAACGGAAAGGGTTTGTAGTTTTTCTCCGCAGAGGCCTAATTCAAATGCCATTGGAAATGATTATGTTCGAAATGCTTTTAGGGACTTGTTTCAGTTTCAGTTTCAGTTTCATCAAGGAGGCGTCACTGCGTGCGGACTAGACCGTAAGGACTAGTGATATTTGGTAAAGAAAGGTTTATAGCGCAGGACGAAAATGCCCATTGCCTTGCAAAGCAATATTCTCCACACTCACCAAACTGTGCATGACGTGCGAAACGTGACAGATAGAAACTTGTTAAAGTGCCCCCCCCCCCCCCTCCCTCCTTCCACCTGATCCCCACCCCCTTTCTTTTCCCCCCTCACACCCTCTTTCCGTCTCTCTTTTTCCATTCCTCACCGCTCCTTCACTCCTCATCTCTCTCTCGCCCTCTCTGTGTCTCTCTCTGTCTCTCTTTTCATCCTGAACTCAATTCAGAGAGAAAGAGAGAAACAGAGAGAGAGAGAGAAAGACAAAGAGAGAGAGAGAGAGAGAGAGAGAGAGAGAGAGAGAGAGAGAGAGAGAGAAAGACAAAGAGACAGAGAGACAGAAAGGGAGGCAGTGAGAGAGAGAGAGAGAGAGAGAGGAGAGAGAGGCAGAGAGACAGAGAGACACAGAAAGGGAGGCAGAGACAGAGATAGAGACAGAGACAGAGAGACGGTGAGAAAGAGACAGACAGAGTGAGAGACAGAGACAGACAGACAGACATATGGCAATGGTGGAGAGATAAAGGGAAAAGAAGGTGGAAATGGTGTTGGTGGTAATAATGATAAAAGAAATTGCGCTATATCTCACTTACCGCTGAACAAAGGTCTAATACATGTAAGCCTGCTTCGGCTTCATATCAGAGGGCAACAAACTAAAGAAACACAGGAATTGAGCAACATCGCTTGCCCGTCTACGTTGAGAAGATTCTGGACTACATGTTGCTTAGCAACAATTCAGGCAATTGCATTAGGACTTATCTTTCAGTGGATAACGCGGATAAAGAGTTCTTTTTTTCTCTCTCTCACTCCTCGTCCTCATTCCCCCCCCCCCCCCCCCCACCTCTCTCATCACCTAGAAATAAGTGAGTTTTCTGATAGCGCAGCATTCTGGTGACTGTATTGTAGTACCAGTGTGGACTTGGCAATGATGGTATGAAAAGCCATTTAGACCAGAGAGAGAGAGAGAGAGAGAGAGAGAGACAGACAGACAGACAGACAGACAGACAGACAGACAGACAGACAAACAGAGACATTCAGGCAGATAGACAGACAGAGGGACAGATAGATAGATAGACGGACAGACTGACAGAGACACTGGCAGACGGACAAGAGAGAGAGAGAGAGAGAGAGAGAGAAGACAGACAGACAGACAGACAGACAGACAGACAGACAGACAGACAGGCAGATAGCCAGCCAGACAGACAGAGGGACAAATAGATAGATAGACAGACGGACAGACAGACAGACAGAGACACTGACAGACGGATACAGAGAGAGAGAGAGAGAGAGAGACAGACAGACAGACAGACAGACAGACACAGAGACAGAGGCAGAGGCAGACAGACAGACAGATAGACAAGCAGACAGACATACAGACAGACAGACAGAGGGACAGATACATAGATAGACAAACAGACAGACAGAGAAACTGACAGAGAGAGAGAGAGGAGAGAGAGAGAGAGAGAGAGGAGAGGAGAGAGAGAGAGAGAGAGAGTTGACACTTTGGCATTTGTTGTCATTACCTGAAGGGTTAATTGATGAGGGGAGGGGGGGTGAAGAGGTGCTGATGATTTCTTTCTTATTTCCTGTTGTCGCTAGAGTTGTATGCCACAGTTCATAATTGATGTTATATGATGGGATGAAAATAATTAACCAAGAAAGAAAAAAAAAATGCATGTGTACATCAACATTCATGAACAATATTGCACAGCATTGCAAAAAAAAGTAATAGATTTAATATCGAATCATATACACGACTGTCCTCTCAATAATCTGTCATTTGACTTCGTTGACCCCGAAGGAGCACGCACATCTGAAGTTTCACGCCATCATAAATTGCCTGCCTCTTCATACGTGCCTGTTATTGTTATTTATTTGTGTCTCGCGTTTATCGCTTTTGCAATAAACCTACAACTATTTTAACGACAAGCGTATTGTCAGAGTAAAAGAGAAGCAGCATTGTGTCATTTAGCTGATTCTTGATAAGAAAATACGCATTTCTTGTGTCTCCTTGTCGTAGCAACATCGTACTCCCAAAGCATCGTCTGTTAGCTATGTTTTACTCCAAGGGATGTTCCATCAGCGATGTTTCATCTCAAACATAAGGGTTCCTGGTGCCATTGTATCATATGGTCTTCTTCTGACATCGTACCTACTACGATGGTCAAGAAGTTATCCTGCTTTCGATAAAACAAAACTTCACTATATACTAAAGGGTTTCTTAATTACTCTGTTACAAATTCTGCTGGCACAATATAAAATCTTCCTACTGGCTACAACTGAGCTTCGTATTAGTAGGCTCCCCAATTAAAGTCATATGCATCTCCTTTATTGAATTTGGCTGCTAAGGGAGGTCCATTGTCTTTACTCCAGGGCTAATGCATTCAGGAAAACAGAAACTTCGCCGAGTTCTAAATCAGATTTTGGGAAATGAGGAATTATGTTTAATGATTCCGGTGCTCAAATTTTGACAGTGCCAGAAGGAAAACCTCCAATCAAAGACTGCTTTAATTAAAGAGCACATTTGCCCTATTTTTCCTTTAATAAATGTGTGTGTGTGTGTGTGTGTGTGTGTGTGTGTGTGTGTGTGTGTGTGTGTGTGTGTGTGTGTGTGTGTGTGTGTGTGTGTGTGTGTGTGTGTGTGTGTGTGTGTGTGTGTGTTAGTTTGTTTCCCTGTCTGTGTCCCATTAACTTCGCGTGTGTTTTTTTTTCCCTCTCTTTTGACTGTCTTCCCATCGTTATGTTTCTGCACTGTGTCTGTCTGTCTGTCTGTCTGTTTCTGTTTTTGTCTGTTTCTCTGTCTGTCTGCCTACCTATTGTCTCTCTCTATTTCTGTCTCTGTCTCTGTCTCTATCTCTATCTCTGTCTCTGTCTCTGTCTCTGTCTCTCTCTGTCTGTCATATCTTATCCACCTCTTTCTTCAGTATGCTCTGTCTTTGTTCCATAACGAGGTACAAAGAAAAAAGGAATAGTGATGATAAAGAAATACACTGAAAATAAACACCAAAAAGGAGAAGGAAAGAAATGTTTGCATACCAAGACCACAACCACAAAAGTAACCTACCCATTTCTCCTCTGTCTGTCTCTGTCTCTCTCTGTCTCTCTCTGTCTCTCTCTGTCTCTCTGTCCCTGTCTCTGTCTCTGTCTCTGTCTGTCTGTCTGTCTGTCTGTCTGTCTGTCTCTCTCTCTCTCTCTCTCTCTCTCTCTCTCTCTCTCTCTCTCTCTCTCTTGCTTCCAAGCTTACTTCTGGACGTCCATCACGCAAATACCAATCTTCCTCTCACCTCCCCACCCCACCCCACCCCACCCTTCTCCTCACCCACTTTCCCACCTGTTAAAGGTCACACCACTAGCTGACTCCAGTTTCCCTCAGTCGTCTTAGGCTTTGCTCTTCCTTGCTGCGTGCGAGGTAGAACTGGACAGAAGGAAATGTTCTAAGCATGTGTCTGGGCCGGAATAGACTTGTCTCGTTTGAGGACGTACTGATCGCTTTGGTTGTGGGTGATAGCAGAGATGGATACTAGCCAAAGACGACACCACCACCCGCCTCCTCCTACCACCACCACCACCACCACCACCACCACCATCACCATCACCCTAAATCCCCTTCCCTGCCTCAACCCCGCCCCGTTAAGTAGAAGACAAGACCTATTCAGAGGTTCTGGTCTTTTTGTGGTGTGCCAGACGAAGCTGTAATATCTGCACGATATGATAAAGGAAATTAGAAGCCTAAATGGCTGAATTCATGGTCAGTTTTTTTTTTTCTGTCTTTTTTTCTTTCACATGGAAGCAAACGTGTTCGAGTATTTTGAGGTCAAGACCCATGATGGTTTGAGGTATTATGAGGTATCCAGCTTTGGGGGTATTGCAAGGAATCCAAACTCTTTGTTCTGATGCTCTTACTTCCAGAAGCATCCGACGTGTCACGCTTGACTGAGGACAGAGATGGCGCCTCCTGGCTGCGAGGATATCTGCCACGTCACCTCAACGGATGTCTCCGACATCCATTGGACGATGATGATAATTGCTTTCTGAAAAAAAGACATAAAAGGAAGCATGTTCACATTATCCTAGTAATGGGTATGAACATTTCTTCTTCTTCTTCTTGGTGTATTTATCTTGCTCTTTGCAAAAACTACACACAATGTGTGTTAAGTTTTCATGCTGTGTAGACAACGTCAACGGACTAAGCGGGTGCAAGTAGAACGATCACAGTGAGCCAATCACAGTGGAGTCAAAGCCTGGCAGTTTCCAATGAGCAGAAATAAGCCCATGGTATCATTACATCATCATGCGAAGTTTTCAGCTATGTCCACGACCATTTCAACTTGAATTCTAGTCCAAGGCCTGCACACTTCGACCAAAAAAAAAAACAAAAACAAAAAACAAAAAAAAAACGATATCCAAGGCATTCTTGCACAATCATTTCTCAATGTATTTATTAAGCCAGGGCAATTACAATTCGCAAGAATCAAGCATTGCATTGGATTTCTTGAAGATGCTGAAGCAGCTTGAAAATCAGCACTCTAACCAGTTGTGAGGTCTCTGGCAACTACGAGCTCTCCCGTTCCAATCTGGTGGCGGTATGAAGACAATTTCATTTTGAACGACTTCGAGTCTCTGGGAACAAGTTTTATGACCCTCACCCTGCCGGCCACCTGGTAGAATGTTAAAGACTTGCTGAATAAGGATGATTACGCAAAGGGATGGGGTATATCGTAAAAAAGATAAATTGACTTGCTGCTGAAATTGAGATCGGGAAGGGGAAGAGCGTTAAATATTGTAAGCAGGGTCAAAGCTAGTTTCTACAGTGTATTCAATTTGCATGTTTATTTTACAAAATCTGTGGAAAATGCGTCTTAGAATTTTATGTTAGATGAATTCTCTCCGCCTAGCGGTTCCGTGTCGGGTTGCTTGAATATCGGACCATTTTGCTGCTTTTCTGTCTGTTAGATTCCCTGCCCTCTTTATTCCTTCGTCTCTGTGTCTGTCTGTCTGTCTGTCTGTCTGTCTGTCTCTCTCTCTCTCTCTCTCTCTCTCCTCTCTCTCTCTCTCTCTCTCTCTCTCTCTCTGTCTGCCTGTCTGTTTGTTTCTATGTCTGAGTGTTTCTCTGTCTGTTTGTCTGTCTCTGTCTTGTCTCTGTCTTGTCTCTGTCTCTGTCTGCATCTGTCTCTTTCTCTCTCTGTCTGTCTCTCTGTCTCTGTATCTGTCTCTGTCTGTCTGTTTGTTTGTTTGTCTGTCTGTCTGTCTGCCTGTCCGTCAGTCTGTCTGTCTGTCTGTCTGTCTGTCTGTCTCTCTTCACACACACACACACACACACACACACACCCACACCCACACACACACACACACACACACACACACACACCTTTCTTCGTCTCCACTCTCCCCGCTCTATCCTCGATCTACCCTTCAGTGATGTGGCTTCTGTCTCTGACTTTGATATCCTATTTCTGACTGCTCTGTCTGTCTGTCTGTCTGTCTGTCTGTCTGTCTGTCTGTCTGTCTGTCTGTCTGTCTGTCTCTCTCCCATACCCCCCCCCCACCCCCACCCCTTCACACGGAAAGATAACGAATGTGCCCATGGTGTTTCCTTCAGTTCTGGCAAAGTTGTCAAGCTCTGGTGTATGTCAGCTTTCAGCACAGCATAAAACCTGGCTCAGGGCTCATAAACTCACGAAAAGGAAAACCGATCTTAGCCCCTAAACACGGTTTTGTTACTATTTTTAAACAGTTTTAGTGAAACCAGTCCATGAAAATCAAACACAGAGCAAGCCAATAATGTTTTCTTTCTCCATAACACGCTCTTGAAGTTTGTTTTGCTGTTGCTTCCACAAAACCAGAATATCCATATTTAGTCAAAAACAAACAAACAAATAAACAAACAAAAATATAAAACAAAACAAAAACTCAACTTAGCACCGGACATATGTGCCGATGCTAAATGCATCCGGGAACAAACCTGTCCGAATGTCTGTCTGTCTGTCTGTCTGTCTGTCTGTCTGTCTGTCTGTCTGTCTCTCTCTCTCTCTCTCTGTATATCTTCGAGCTGTTCCACAACACGGTGGCTGTGGTATGCAGGCAATTTAATTCTGAAAAGTTTTAAATCCCCATGAACAAGATTTAAAGACATTCCGTCCACATTCGCTTGGCAGAATGTTCAAGACCTACCGAACACCGAACCTTGTTCCCAACAGATAACCACCAGATTTCCTCTCCGATAGATGGGGCATGTGGGAAATTAACCGATGAGCTGCCGAGATTTTAAGTCAGGGAGATGCATCACGGCAAAAGCATTGAAATATGAAGGGCCAGGTGCAGTGAGGTCAATATTCCGTTTCATGAGATTATGGATTTTTTTTCTTTTTTTTTTTTGGTCCTGAAGCGTATGTTATTAAACGTCAGTTCAAAAGTGTATAATATTATGATTTTACAATGGATAGTCCTTCCATCCATGTTTGGAGACTTGCGTTTTCTACCGGTCAAACCGCCAGTTTGTTTTTCCCCCTGTCTCCTGTTCCTCTCCCACCCCCATCCCCACTCCCCGCCATTCTCTTCCTCCTCCTTCTCTATCTGTCTGTCGGTCGGTCGGTCGGTCGGTCTGTCTGTCTGAATGTCTGCCTGTGTGTCTGTCTGTCTGTGTGTCGATCTGTCTGACTGTCTGTCTGTCTGTCTGTCTGTCTGTCTGTCTGTCTGTCTGTCTGTCTCTCTCTCTCTCTCTCTCTCTCTCTCTCTCTCTCTCTCTCTCTCTCTCTGAAAGATCAAATTGGTTTGATAACTTTAGTGGAATGATGGATGCCGCTCTACTTGACAATGAAGAAATATTTATGTTCGGTGACTTCAATATTGACTTGTTAAAGCCTCAAAAACAATGGACCGAAATGTATACCTCATTAAATTTACACCAGATGGTGGATCGACCAACACGAATTACAACTAATTCCAGTACTCTCATTGACCACATTTATGTCACATCTAAACATAACATTGTGGAAATCTCTTCTCCAGCGACTGGGTGCAGTGATCACTCCCCAGTTTGTATTACTTGGGGGAAAAGGGGGATACAAATTCCAAAACCAGGTCATACATCTATCCTATATAGGTGTTTTAAAAGATTTAACGAAAATGATTTTTTATCTGACCTGCTACATTCTCCTCTGTCCCAAATATACCATTATACCGATCCTGAAAAAGCAACAAATGTTTGGATTAATGCATTTTCCAATATCTACAATAAACATGCACCCATCAGAGCTAAACGAGTAAAATACCATCTTAAACCGCCGTGGATATCAAAGGAAATAGATAAAGAAATACACATTAGAGAACTTTTAAAAGCAAAAAACGACGTTGGCTTTGCAAAGCAGAGAAATTTTGTGACGTCAATGAAGCGAAAAGCAAAGTATAAATATTTTCAAGAGATGGTATCTAATAAAAAAGACTCAAGAACTATTTGGAATGCAATCAACAAATTGACAAACAAAGGGTATTCACAAACACAACTTAACAATAAAGATATTACCCCTGACGCAGTTAACAACTATTTTGTTAACATTGCTGAAAACTTAGTAAATAATGATGAATGGGAAGAAAATGATCTAGAATTAGTAACTGAATATTGTAAGTCAAAGAATATTAAATCTTATGTGTCCATTCCTTACATAACAATACCCGAAGTATTTGCATACTTAAATGTCACAGAAACAATCGAAAACCAAAGATATTTACGACTTGGATCCCAATATAATCAAGTTGTCTGCACCAGTCATAACAGACTCTCTTACTTACATATATAACCTATGTATAGAGAAAAACTGTTTTCCGGAATGTTTCAAACAAGCAAAAGTTGTCCCGCTGTACAAAACTGGAGATCCGTCCAACCCTTGTAACTACAGACCTGTATCTGTTCTGTCAATTCTTTCAAAACCGCTCGAAAAACATGTCCAAAAATATTTAGTTACCCATTTAAACAAATATAATTTGATTCATCCTAAGCAGTCAGGTTTTAGGGAAAACCATTCCTGCCACACCGCGCTTACGCAAATGATTGACAAATGGCTCTTGAACATTAATAACAATGAACTTACAGGAGTTGTCTTTATTGATCTAGCTAAAGCTTTTGATATTATAAACCACTCTCTTCTCCTAAAAAAGCTCGTTTTATACGGACTCTCTGAAAATACACTTCAGTTCATGTCCTCATTTCTCTCTGATCGAAAACAGGTAGTATGTGTTAATTCCTCAAAATCAGATTTGCAGCCAGTAAAATATGGTGTTCCACAAGGATCCGTTCTTGGCCCTTTACTCTTTTCGATCTATATAAATGATTTACCGCTACGTATTCGATGTGACTGCGAATTATTTGCTGATGACAACTCTATGCATTCTAACCACCCTCGCTTGCAGGTTGTGACGTCCGATCTACAAGATAGTTTAAACAGTGCCGTCAAATGGACGGAAATCAATCACATGTCTCTTAATGCAAAAAAAAACTAAATGCATGGTCATTACTAGCAGACAAAAACGTCAAAATATGCCTGCTGATTTATTTTCAATATTTGTTTCTAGTGAAAAAATCGAAGAAGTAAAAACACATAAAGTTTTGGGTGTTGTCATTGATAACAACTTATCATGGTCCGATCACGTAGCTTACCTATGCAAAAGAATATCCCAAAAAATATTCCAGTTGTCAAAAATAAAGCATTTTCTGAATATGCATGCTAGAAAACAATTCTTTCATGCCCATATACAGTCAATTATAGACTATGCTTCTACTTTATGGGATTCAGCCAGCGCAAACATTCTAAAACCTTTAGCAAGATTGCATAGGCGCGCGATAAAATTAGTTCTCTTAAAATCTAGTTCATTAACTCTAAACGATTATAAATCTTTGGATATCCTTCCCCTAAGGCAAAAACTCGAATATAATAAGGCTATATTTATGCATCAAGTGGTAAATGGAAATGCACCTCCCTCCATTGTAAACAGTTTCTGGACGAATGACAATAGGCACGTCCACAAGTTAATAATGCCTCTGCCCAGACTTGACCTTTACAAATCAAGCCTCGTATACAGTGGCGGTACGTACTGGAACAATTTGCCTCCATTCCTGAAAGAAATCTCAAGTTTTAATATTTTCAAAGAGCGCTTAAAAGGATATCTGCTCAGTAAGTTAAAAGATATATAAAAAAAAACTGTAACAGTTGATTCCTAAATCTATTAAAGACTCAGTGAATAGAAATAAAATACTGCACGAGTACAAGCCGGTGTTAGACGGAAATCTTGGACGTGTCATTTGAAGCACAGCAATAATGGGTTAAGCTATTTGACATATTTTACACTGATGATGTCGCTTAACTGCATTTCGTTATTTGATGTATTGTGTGTATTCAAGTCTATTTGACTCTTGTTCCCCGTTTGTATTTGTACTTTACATGTATTTTCTTTCTCTCTCTCCCCCCTCCCCCTCCCTATCCCGCCACACCCCATACCCCGCTTCCGCTCTCTCTCTCTCTCTCTCTCTCTCTCTCCGCTTCTCTCTCCGCTTCTCTCCACCCCCCCCCCCCCCCCATTTCTCTCTTCACCCCGCTGCTTACTATGTATGTTTGTGTGTTGTTTGTTTGCGACAGTGTATAAGTGTTTGGGTGGGTGTTTGGGGAGGGGCGTTTTCTGGGTGGGGATTGTTCAAGTGGAAGTGTGTTACGTTTCTTTGATGTTATTTCCATTTTGTGTATTTTCAGACTTTTTTGTGTGTTCAATCTTTTGTTTGTTTGTTGGTTGTTGTTGTTTTTTTTTTTTTTTTTTTGCCGTTTGTTTATTTTTCATTTCGCAATTTTTTTTGTTTTGTTTTTGTTCCCCTCTTGGGCGAGGGCTGGATGTAAAAAAGCATGAACTTGCTTATCTATTACCCTCGATAATAAAGAATTTGTCTTGTCTTGTCTTGTCTCTTCATATGGACAGATAATGAATATGTCCATAGTGTGACCTTCAGCTCACAAGACGTTGTCAAGCTCTGGTTTAAGTCAGCTTTCAGCACAGCATAAAGCCTGACGCAGGGCTCATAAACTCACAAAAATGGAAAACCGATTTTAGCCTCTGAGCACATTTTTTCGTAATTACTGTAAGATAGCTTACATGAAACCATTCCACCAAAATCAAACAAACAGCAAGCAAAATAATGTTTTCTGTCTCCGAAATACGTTTTTGTAGTTCGTTTTCTATGCTTTGCACGAAACTAGAATATCCATTGCCAAGATCAAACTTAACTTACCACTGGACTTATATAAGACGCTAAATAAATCTGGGAACCAGCATTCTATCAAC
>JAMYXO010007925.1:0-11488 GCA_033310375.1 Conus canariensis
TTTTGGGTTTTTTTGGGGTTTAAAGGGGGTTTTTTATTTGGGGGGTGGGGGTTGGGGATTTTTATTTTGGATGGGGTTAATGATTAAAAATGTTATTTTTAGGTGGGGGGTTTATGGGGGGGTTTAAATTTTTGGGGTTTAAAAAGGGGGGGGGTTATGAGGGAAAAGTAGTAAAAAGAGGTGTTTTTAATAGGGGGGGTATTTATAGGGTTGTTTGTTTATTTATGGATATTTGGGGGTGAATTGGGGATGGGGGGGGGTAAGGTGTTTTTTTTTTTTAGGGGGTTTTGTTAGGGGGGTGGTTGGGGGGTTTTTGGGGGTTGGGGGGTATTGGGGTGGGGGGGGGGGGAATTTGGGGGGTTGATGGGAAGGGGGGGAGGGGGGGGGGTTTTTTGGGGGGGGGGGATAAATATTTTTTTTGGGGATATGGGGTTTTGGGGGGGTTTTTGGGTTTAAAGTTTGAGTAGGAGGGGGGGGGGTTTTTTTATTTTAGGGGGGTTTTAGGATTGGGGGAGGGGGGTTTTTTTTGTGAGGTTTGTTGGGTGGAAGGGAAAGGGGGGGAAGGGGGGGGGGGGGGTGGGTTTGGGTTTGGGGAAAGGTTTTTTTTGTGGGGGGGGTTGGGGGGGGGGGGTTTGGGGTTTTGTATTTGGATGGGTTTTTGGGGGTTGGGTTGGGGGTGGAGGGGGGGGGGGGGGTGGATGGGATTGGGGGAAAGGGAAAAAAAGGGGTTGGGGGTTTGGGGGGGGGTATTGGAGGGGAGGTTTTGGGGGAGGTTTTGAGGGGGGGTATATGGGGTTGGGTGTTTTTTTTTGGAAAAGGGGGGAGAAGGGGGGGTAAGAGAGAGAGAGAAAATAGAGAAGAAGAGAAGAGAAAAGGTTTGGGGGGGGGGGTTGTTGGGGGGGGGTTTAAAAGGGGGGGGGGGTAGTAGGGGGGTGTTTTTTGGGGGGAGGGGGGGGGGGTAAAAAGGGGGGGTGAGAGGAAAGAGAGAGAGAGGGAAATAGGGGGTTGAGAGAGAAGAGAGAAAGGGGGAAGGGGGGGGAATTGGGGTGGGGATAGGGGGGGGGTGGGGGGGTAAGTTTTTTGAGAAGGGGGGGAAAAGGTTTTAAAAAGGGGGGTTTTTTTTTTAGGGAGGGTTGGAAGTGTTGATTAGGGGAATTTGGGGGAAAGGGGGGGGTTGGGGAGTGTGGGGGGAGGAGGGGTTTGGGAGGGGGGGGGATGGGTGATGGGGGAAAGGGGGGGGGGGGGGGGTTAAAGATGGAGGGGGTTGGGGGGGAAAGGTTTTTAAGTGGGGGGAGGGGTTTGGGATGGGGGGGGGGGAGGGGGTGGGGGGGGGGGTTGGGGGGGGGATTGGGGGGGGGGGGGGGTTTTTGGGTGGGGGGGGGGGTTGGGGTGGGGGAGGGGTGGTGTGGTTGTGTGTGGGTTTGGGGGGGGGGGGGGGGGGGTTTGTGGGGTTGGGGGTGGGGGTGGTTTTGGGGGGGTGTGTGTGAGTGGTGTGTGGGGGTGGGTAAGTTACGTGGTGTGGTTTTTGTGGGAGGAACGGGGTTTTTTTGAGCTCTCTTGGTTTATGTGTTTTTTGTTTTATGAGAATGTGTATGTTTGGGTAAAAAATTGGGAAAATTTAAATTTTTAAAACCCAATTTGGGAAGAAAAAAACAACGAAAGTAAAGATAAAAATTGCAAAAAGGAAAAAGGGGGAACCCTTAAATTTTTTATAACAACAAAAAATGTTAAAATTTTAAAAAAAATAGGAACAATGTTTGAAAAGGGACCAAAAAGGGGAAAGCGGTTTGGGAAAAGAATTGGAAAAATTTATTTAAAAATTTAAAAGAAACCCTATTAAAATTGTTCTTAATTTTTTAATTTTATCCCTCACGGGTGTGTCTTTTAAATTTAGCAGGGGCCCTGTTTGCATAACGGGGTTTTATTTTTCAGTCTGCCTGAATTTTACCCGGAGAAATGAAATTTGTGCCAAAATACACAGGGTCCAATGAGTAAAAATTCCCTTTTTGAAAAAAAATAAAATTAATTTCTTAGCTCGGGGACGGATGACCTTAAAGTGGGCCCGGGGGGTCAAAATTTTTTTCTTCATGCCCCATTTTTCCCAGTTCAACCCCTTGCACAAAATGTCACAAAACCCCTGTCCCAAACTTGTTAGTGAGCAACTATCAAGGCCCTTTGGGGTCTGTTTTTTTTCCCTTTTGGGTTTTTTTTTTTTGGGGGGGTGTTTTGGTTTTTCTGTCTGTCGTCCCAAAAAGTCGGCCAAAAGGGCCCTTTTTGGGAATTTTTCCCCTTTAAAACCTTTTCAATTTGTTTGTTGATTATAAGGTAAGCTGATACTGCTCGCAAAAAATCAAGGGGAAAGGGCAAGGTCAAACCCGACGTTTTAACACCCATTTTTCCCTTTTCCCGCAATTTTTCCCCCAACTTTTAAGCTAAAAGGACAATTATAACCCCCATTGAAAAATTACATCATACTATGCAAGTACCATTTATGAGAACAATTGCTCAAACTTTAAAAAAGTGCAAAAAGAAGAACCAAAAAGAAAACAAGACAAAACGGGTTTTTTTCTTTACCTTTATCAAACCAAACATGGGGCCCTCTCGCTGGGTTCAGCCCGTAAAAAAGGGCAGTTCATAAACAACCCAAAAGTATATATTATAAATAAAAATTTAAAATTTTAAAATTTCAAACCAAATTTGGGGAAAAAGCAAAACAAAAAAAAGAAAAAGGGGGAAAATAAAAAGTTAATCCACCCATTTCCCCCACCCCCCCCACACACCCACCCCAATAAAAAAGAGAGTTGTGACAGTTTTTTTTTCAGGCAGGGAAAATTTTTAAAAAAAAACCCTACAAGGGGCACAAATTGTCACAAAGGGGAAAATTTTTGCAAATTGTGACAATTTTGTGCATTTAAAAACTGCACAAAAATTTTACTTTTTTGGGGACATTTTTTGCTTTAACAACACCGCCCCCATCCCTCCAACAAACGGGCCCATGGGAACCCGTTTAGGGTAACACCTTTTTTGAAACCTCCTTTTGGGGGGGTAATGCTTCCTTTTTGGGGGTCTCTGCTGTTAATCTACAACACCTTTTGTTTGGGGGTTAAGGGGGAGGGGGAGGGGGGGGTTGGGGGTTTTTTTTTTTCCTTCAACCTTCCCCTTTTTCCCTTTTTTTTTTTTTTTTTTTTTTTACTTTTTAAATTTTTTTTTTTTAAAAATTTTTTTAAAAAGGGGGGGCTTCAAACCCATTTTTTTTCCCCCCCCCCTTTTCCCTTTTCCCCTTTTTTTTTTTTAAAAAAAACTAATTCCTTTCTCACCATGCAAAGTCCTTTTTTGGGTTTTTCAAAATGGGCAAAACGAATAATGATTTTAATGTTTCAAAAAAGTTTTTTACAAAGGGGAAAATTTAAAGTTTGGGCGGGGGTTTAAATTTTGTCCCCGGAGCAAGATTACCCTACTTGTTTGGGTTTTTTACATTTTGACATAAAAAGGGGAAACTCAGGCGGGGGTGGAAAAGGGAACACAGGAGGGGAGTCCCCCAAAAGGATCATTTAAATTGGGGGACAAAAGCTTTTATAAATTTTTAAAATTTTAAAACAATAATCAACCCAATTAATTTAAAGGGTGAAATTTATTTTCTATTTTGGCCTGAGATTGTGTCTTTTTCCAAAGGGTTTACTTTCGTGAATTTCGGCTGTCCAAAAATTTTTAAAATAAATGCGCAGTGTGACCCTCAAAACCTTTGCGGGAGGTGGGGTTATCGTATAGGGACTTGCCCCAAAGAAATGCAGGGGAGGGCCCTCCTTGATGAAAAAAAGGGCCCATACAGGGCCCCCCCCCTAAAAGAAAAAGGGTAAACACACGCCTGAATTTGAGTGGGCCCCAAAGGGGAATTGCTGCCCCCAAACTGCCGAATAAAAACCGCCGGGAGCAATCCTGCACCCCCGTTGGGGGCCTTTCACTGTATTCAAAAAGGGTTTCAGGTACACACAGGGAACTCCATTAAGACCCCAAGGGGACATAAATTACTCCTGGGAAATTTCCATCGGCAATGGCCACTGGAAGTTACAGACAAACCCCACGTGAGCGTCTATATTGGGTTTTAACCCGCCCAATTTCATGACCAATTACATGCCCAAAACTTTGAAACGTTCGTCAAAAGTCTCGAAACCTATGTTCCGAAAGTCTTTGAAATCTGGAAAATGGATGGAAAAATAATCATATGTGTCCCCCGTCCCCCCACCTAAAAACCCCAAAAAGTTGGAAAAAAATAAATAAAAAATAAAAAAAATATATATTACAAAAATAGAAAATATTTTATATATATATAATAAAAAATAAATAAAAAAATAAATTTTATAAAAACACTATACCTTTAAGGGATAACAGTCCCTCCCAATGAAAAACCTCAAGCACAGTTTTAATGATAATTATACAATCAACAAAAAGGGCCCAAGAAAAAGGGGTGCAAAAGCCCTCATTTCTTTTTCAAAAAAAAAACCCAACGTTTTTTTCCCTTTCCCCCACCCCACCCCAAAAACAAAAAAAACAACCGCCGAACACACACACACACACAACACACACACACACCCTTGACCAAGCCCCCGGGGGCCCGCCAAAAATCTTTAGATGTTTTTTAAAATTTGCCCGTGAACAAATAAAAAATAAAAAACCAGACCGTTTTAAACACAAGGGGAATAGACCATTTTCAGTGAGCAACAAAGCAACGAAACAACCCACAAAAACAGGCGACTAAACCAACCAAAAATTTATACTTTTTCAGCCAATGGCAGAAAAGTTTCAAACCCTTTGCCTACGAACAAGCAAACCCCAACAACAAAACAGACACCCAAAAAAACTCATCCCCTGAAACAAAAGAAATTCCAAAAGCCAAGTATACAAAAATAATCCTGGTTAAAAAAAAAAAGAAACGAAGTAAAGGAGAAAAAGAAGAGAAAGGAAAAGAAAAAATAAAGACATGACGGAAAAAAAACCTTTTTTTTTAATCAGCAAGGAAGACTCCTAAACGTTAAATAAAAAGAATGAAAAAATGAAAAGAAAAAGAAAAAATGGATAAATCATAAAATAAGTAGGTTAAAAAAAAAAGAATAACTAAATAATAGAATTTAAAAATGATAATAAGGGAAAGGGAAAAAAAATAAATAATAAATAAATGGGGTAAAGAATTTAAAGGAAATTTAAAACCTAAATTGATACGTAAATAAACACTAAATATAAAAGATAGATAAAACTGTTTCGTGGAAAAGGGGAAGTCCACAAACCCTACAAAAACACTCAACGCAGACAAAAGGGGTTGACCCCCCCTGAAACACGAAAAGAAACGATAGGGGTTCCCAATTTGCTCAAAAGCAACTGTTGGTCATAAAAACCCAAAACAAAAAGCAATAATTCCCCCAAAACCTGCCCCACGCCAAACGGGGCTCCCTTTTCCTTTTTTGTTTCCCCGGGGACATTTTTTGCGGAAAAAAAAATCATGAACCCACCCCCCCCAACCGCCCCAACCCCCCACCCCCACCCCCAAAAAAAAAAGTGGGCAAAAACAAAGGGTTGTTCAAACCCCTTTAAAACCCCCCAAAAACGGATTATGTGGTTTTTTTAAGACAAAAAGAAGAAGAAAAAAAGAAAGAGGTGATGGGTGGAGGAGGAAGGGGGATGGGGAAAAAGGGGGAAAAAGGGTGAAGACCCCAGAAAGGAAGATTATAATGATGAAAAAAGGATTATATTCTAATTTTGAGGGTGAAGATAAAAGAGACACGGGCATGTTGATATAAAAACCCACGATGATGGGGAAAGAAAGGATGGTGATGACGACGATGATGGAAAAATGTTTATGGGGTAAAGACGATGACCGAGCGGACGATGGGCGACGAACCCCCGGGGAAAGACAAAAACGAAAAAAGAAAACAAAAAAACAAACCCACAAAAAATTTAGGAAAAAGCGCAGTAAAGATGAAAAGGGTATAGAAATAACGATGGTAATGATGAAGATGATGAAACATTGAAAGATTTAACATAATGTTGAGATGATAAAAGACGACGGGCAACGATGAAAGAAGTTTTATGATGACGATTTACGATGATGATGATGATTGGAAAAACATGACGAAAAAACCCAAAGATGATGATGAAAATGATGATTAACCCATGATGATGATGATGATGACGATGATGAAAATGAAAGATGATGATCGTTGATCATAAATACAGTCTGACGATAAAAGAAGGTGAGGGGAAAACGAGAGCAGAAAGAGGGGGGAGGAAAGGGGAAAGAAAAAAAAACGTTTCCCCGAGGGGGCCGGACCCCTTTTAACCCTGCACTTCCCCTCCAAACAAGGGGCGGGGAGGAAACCAAAACTCTCTCTCACTCCCTCTCCCCTTTTCTCTCTCTCTCTCTCTCCTCTCTCTCTCTCCTCCTCTCACCCATTGTATATAATCATATCAACGCAGCGAACCCCGGGGGGCCGGGGGAAAGCAAGGGGAAAAAAACAATTGGGTTTTTTATGCAAGGTTTGGGTGGGGCATTTTCATCACAAAAAACCGAGAAAGGGAAAAGGACCCCCCCTAAATGCCAGTACAGGGTTTGAAAACAAAATGGGTTTCCGTTTTCCCAAAGTTTTTCGGGACTCTTAAATGTCTGCTATCGGCCCCATCAAAAATACAGGGGATTTTTTTTTTTTTTTTTTTTTTTTTTTTTGTTTTTTTTTAAAAAAAACCGAAGTTCAAACAAAAGGGAAAGGGTATCATACAAAAAAGGAGTAGAACGGGGGGGGAGGGGCGAAGAGAGGGAGGAGGGGGGAGGAGAAGGACCCGGGGGGAAAAAGAGCGGGGGGGGTGTGAGGATGGAGGTGATTAGGGTTTTTTCAAAAGAAAGAAGAATATGGATCTAAACATTTACTCTGCCAAATTCATCACGGCTGCGTCAACTCCGTAAAATGGATTACCCAAAACCCTGTTCAAAAAGCAGAGAAGTTTTGGGGGATACAAGGGGAAAACAACTCACCCAGCAGTCTGTTTTACTGAAAATTACTCGCTTCGTGAAAGACGTAATCAAAGACCTTGGGGGAAGCCCCGTCCCTTCCTTGAGGAGTTAAACCCTCGGGGTTTGGGCCATTTGGAAGAGGTGGCCATACCTTTTTTTGGGCAAAAACGTCTCGAAAAACAGGTATTTTTTGAAAAAAATGTTCCGAATTTTGTTTTTTTTTGTGTTTTTAAAAAATTACATTTCAAGATTAAAAACCAAAACATTTTAAAACTTTTAAATTTTCGAAAAAAAAAACCTATCTTTTCCCGGCAGAAATTTTTAAAAGGGAAATTTGGGGGAGGTTTTTTTCGATTTTTTTTAGGGTCAAGAATAAAATTTTTCTTTTTTTTTCAAATTTTTATCAAGAAAATTTCAGCCACTTTCCATTTAAATTGGGGGGCGAAACTGAAAAACAACAACATATTTAAAAAAGTTGTTTTTTTTTTTTTAAATCTAAAGATTTTAAAAAACAGACACATACTGATAACCCCCCCTACATACCCCTGTATTTCACATTCCCAGATAAAGCCTGAAGTTATATTTAAACACCATAGAATTAATTTACCAAATTTTCTTCTTTTTTTTTTAAGGTTTAAACCTTTTTTCGGGGAACCCGAAGATACATCAAACATTTTTTTACAACAACAACAAGGTGGGGGGTTTGGGGGGGGGCTCGTTTCTTAACCTTTTTGTCCATAAAATTTAACTTTAGGACTTCAGTAACCCAAAATTTCCATAACCCTTTACTGATTATTTCTTTCCAAAGTTTTTAACAAAATTTCCGCGCATGGTCTATAAAAATTTTTAATTTCCCCCTTGTGTTTCAAAACATACAAAAGGGTTTAAAAAAATTTTTTTTTTAAAAGGGTGTTTAAAAAATTAAGTTTAAAAAGTGCGAATTTTTTAAAAAAAATTTTTAACCAAAGGGTTACAGAAAATAACGGAAAAAGTCTCTGAATCCCAAGCAAAAAAAAAAAAAAAATCAAACCAAAACACTAAAAAACAAACGAACAAATTTTAAAAACAAACAACTCAAAGAGACAAATTGCTACTGGGAAAAAATTATTTTCCCCCCTTTTTATGTACGACAAAAAAGAAATTTGTTAACAAAAGTTTTTGCTCAAAAAAAGGGAATTTAAAACGGGGGTTGAAAAATTACTAATTTTGTTCTTTTTAAAATTTCCTTTTAAATAAAACCCTTTTTTTTTTTGTTGTTTTAAAAATTTTTTGTTTTTTTGTTTGTTTTTTTTTTGGTTTGTTTGTTTTTTTCTTCGCCATTTAAAAACCAAATTCTCCTTCCCCCACTTCTATCACTGTCAAAAGGAAAATTTTTTCCCCTTTTATAATTTTTTTTACTGATCTATGTCCAAAAAAAATAAGTAACATACATTTTGATACAACTTCATTCCGGGAAACAACTCGCACTAATTAAATTAACAACAACATTGCTTTTATAACCACCCAATACCCAAACCCTATAACAATAAGGGTTTTACCCCCTAATAGGCATAAAATTCACATTTTGAACGTTTTAAAAAAATATTTTGCACAAACTTGTTTTAAAAGGAAAATTCCCAAATTAAATCCCACCGGGTTAAATTGGACAAACAAGTGCCAAAAACAAAACACGACCCCTTTCCGGGCCTCTTAGGCCTTCTTTAGGGAAAATAAAAAAAACATTTAGAAAAATAAAACAAAGAATTTTTTTTTCAAAGAGTGCTCCCTTCTTTGTTTCAAAGGTTTCCCAATGTGCCTTGCCTAAAAGGCCTAAGAGGGCGAAAAGCGTCGGGTTTTTTGTTGGGAATTTGTTTTTCCATGTTAAACCCGGCCCTTTTTTATTTTTAAAATTTCCCTTTTAAAAAAAGTTCCAGTTTCTGCCCGCAAAAACCCTCAAAAATTCAAACGGGACAAACTTTGGGTAAAAACAGAAACACTTAAGCCCCAGTAAATACCCAAAAAACCCAAAGACCGGACAGCCGGGGGCATTTTCATCGTCCTTTAAAACACAAAAAGTTCTCATAGTTTTGGCATCGTTTGCCAATTTCTCCAATTTTAATTTTGAAAAGCTGTAGTTTTCATTTTTTGATGTAGAAATTGCTGTTCTGTAAATGGCCTTAAATCTATAAAAAAAAAAATAAAAAAAAAATTGCCCAAAGCAGATTTTATCTAAGTCATCTTGTTTTTGACAGAAATTAAAAAAAAAAAAAATTTTTTTTTTTTTTTTTTAAAAGCTTTCTACAGGCTGGCATTTTGTCAGATAGAAAATCTTTCTTACAATCATGAGAACGTTCAGGTTTCGACCCAAAAATTTTTTTCTACTTGTGAAAAAAAATATCGGCAACAAATTTCCTAGATGATGATTTATAATTTAAAAAGAAGAGGAGGAGAGAGAGAAGAGAGAAAAAACAAAGAAACAAAACAAAGACAAAAGACAGACAGACAGGCTTTCCTTTTTGTTGCAATTTCAGACAACCCCGCAAATTCCGGTTTCTTTCTATGCCATGGCGGAACGGCTTTAGTGCTCAGCCACCGCCTTAAAAAACTAAAAGTTTTGTCGGGCTCTCTCTCTTTCCTCTCTCTCTCTCGCCTCTTCCTTTTCCCTGTCTTCTTCTCTCTCTCTCCTCCCTCTCTCTCTCTCTCCTCTCTCTCTCCAGTGGTGTGTTGTGGGTGTGTGTGTGGGTTTTGTGTGTGTGTTGCGCGCGCGCGCACATTAATATTGGCAAAGATTTTTTTAAGGGGAGAGAAAGAAATGTGAACGAAAATTTAAAAGGGAAATACAAAATTAAACCCCTTTACTTTTCATGATGGAACCACAAAACCATACTGAAGACAAACCATTTATATCGCCTTTCGTCCCTGGATCAAATATCAGGAAAACAAACAATAAAAAAAAAAAAAAAAATCTCAAATTTTTACTGGAAATCTTCCTCTGCGAATTTTTAAAGTAAATTCGGAATCCCGCATTCCCCTTTTTTTTTCAACGTCATTAAATTTTAATTCGAATCGAAAAAAAAAAATAGAACATTTGTGTTCAATACCGTTTAAAAAACACCACCAAAAAAAGAAAAGAACGGACAAGGAAAAAGGCACATTTTAGTGTAACAAAATTTTATAAGGCCATTACACCAAAGGGAATAACTCAAACGTAGTTTTTTCCAAAACCCAACATGACTCTGACTGACGCGAATTGAAACAGTGTTTGGCTGGATATTCCGGAGATCTACCCCCCTTTTAAATTTAAAAAATCTTTATTTTGAGCGCGCGCGCGCGCGCGCGCGCGCACAACACACCACACACACACACAAAACACAGGGGCCGCGCGCACGCGCGCCGCACACTCGCACCTCACACCACAATACCGTACCCCCATGCCCCGCCGGCGCCGCACACACACACCACTACAACACAACAAAACACACACACAACCCACACACACAACACCAACACCGCGCGCGCATTCCTCTTCTCCTCTCTCTCTCTTCCTGTCACTCACACACACACACACCACACACCCCCCACACACCACACACACACACACACCTGGTCTCGTCTCTTCTGTCTGTCTTTCTGTCGCCTTCGTCTTCTTCCTCCTCTCTCCTCTCTCTTCTCTCTCCCCTCTCTCTCTCTCGGGACATTTCCCCCTTCATGCTACGCGAAAACATTTCGCGAAGCTCTGACCTTTTTGGGTTTCCCTTTTGCACAAAAAATAAGTCGCAATGCCAGTCATAGGACTTCCCAAGTCTCTTTATGTGCTCAACATGTGCTGCAAGAACTTTGTACGTCGTTTAGAATTGAAGGGAGGAAAAACAGACGCGTCGTGCTGCGGTCGAAACAGCCGCCAAATCAAACCCGCCGCCGCAACACTCACCGACAGCACGTCGTCTTTCCCCAAAAAAGTCCCACAATTTCCAGGGAAGGAGACGGGCCGAGGCCACAATTACAAAAAACGGCAATTTTTCCTCACCCCTCTGGTCTGCCCTCCCGCCCCCAAGTTTGTTTTTTCGACACGGAAAAACAATGTTGGACATCTTTTACGACGGCATTCTGCCTTTTGAGATTTGGGGATCAAACAATAAAGATAAAAGGGACTTCCGTCGCCTGACGCCACGTGACATAAACCGTCAGTAGTGAAAATTTGATGATTTTGGCATTCAAAACAGCGCAAGGACGAATGAAACACAAAAAACAATTACAGTCTTTTAAACCCTTCTAAGGAACCAGCCCCACACACCGACCCTCCTGCCACTATAGGGAAACCAAAACCTTCCTCCGCAGCAAAATCGAAGGCGGGGCACCCCGAACGAGCTACCAGGCGCACCAGGGTCCCATCAGGGGAAATGGCAGGAGACACAGACTACCACCTAACGCTTTTACAGACACTGCGGCCCCGAGCATACCTAAAGGATTTTGGGGTGGCAGCCACATCCCTAGTATGGCGGCCATGAC
>JAMYXO010007926.1:7500-11484 GCA_033310375.1 Conus canariensis
CTGTAGGTTTGAGAGCCGAACATTTCTTTTTGATTTTTAGATTTGCTTCCATATAAATCATGTTAATACACAGATCAAAACGAAACGCGAAAACGCAATGATATTGTCTTTAATGAACTCAATAAATGTACATAAGAGTTAAACATCGATGAAACCGCCAAGGCTTATGATTTAATTACGGAACACCGAAAATCAAAGAGATTTATTTTAATAAAGAAGTACCCCCCCCACCCACCCACCCCTAAAGAAGACAAAAACAAAGACCTCTCTGAAGAAGGATACATCTTGTTTTAGTTCCTATAAACAGAAAGACAAATCTCTGTGGAAAACCATTCTTTTTTAAAGGACACAACTCAAATATATGACTCCTTTATCTCCATAAAACTAAATTAACGTTGATTACAGCGAAATCAAAATATAAAAACTTCACCCAACAAACGCCAAACCTTTATATTGCCAACGAAAACATCGAAGAGGTTTTCCATTATAAGTTCTTAGGCATAACAATCGACAATAATAATCATGTCTTGGTCGAACCATTTAGAAATTTGCCACAATGGTACAACAGCTCAGGAGGTACTCTAAATCATCGCGCCAGAAAATAATTTTTCATTCTCCTGTTCAAACTAATATTGGCTACGCCACCACAATCTGGATTATAGCTGGCAATAATTTGCTTGGACTCTTAAATAGATTATAGAAGAGCTGTCAAAGCAGTAATTGACATGCCTAAACTGGCGTGATCTTATTATAAACGGGTAGAAATTCTTCGTCTCAAATCCAAACTGTTGTATTATAAAAGACACATCATGCCCAAAAGACGACATGGCAATGGTTCCCCCCTTTTCAATGAATATAATTTATTTGCATTGTTCACCGACATTCACATGAAACAAACCTCCCTTTCCCATGAATAATGAATTCCATGCAAATCAACCCGTCCTTAGGACAGAGGTTGGCTATAGAATCATGTCCCAGAAAATCTTTAAAAAAAATTCGAATAATTCGTCTCGTTTCCATTTTCCCTTTTAATGAATCTGTCTAATCTGAATCTGCTTTATCTCAAGATGCAATGATCACATAGCTGTGTAAATGACATGTTCAATTGTCTCAGTGATCACATAGCTGTGTAAATGGCATGTTCAATTGTCTCAGTGATCACATAGCTGTGTAAATGACATGTTCAATTGTCTCAGTGATCACATAGCTGTGTAAATGACATGTTCAATTGTCTCAGTGATCACATAGCTGTGTAAATGGCATGTTCAATTGTCTCAGTGATCACATGGCTGTGTAAATGGCATGTTCAATTGTCTCAGTGATCACATAGCTGTGTAAATGACATGTTCAATTGTCTCAGTGATCACATGGCTGTGTAAATGGCATGTTCAATTGTCTCAGTGATCACATAGCTGTGTAAATGACATGTTCAATTGTCTCAGTGATCACATAGCTGTGTAAATGGCATGTTCAATTGTCTCAGTGATCACATAGCTGTGTAAATGACATGTTCAATTGTCTTATTTTCCCTGCCCCATCTTTTCTCTCTACCCCAGTCCCCCCTTCCTTCACATGTTGCTCTCAACCTCCTCCTCCTCCCCCCTCCCTCCCCCGTCACCCTGTCCTGCAAACTCCCTCTTTCTGACTATCGCTTTACCTGCTTGTGTACATAAACAGTGTATTTGTTCTGGTCTACAGGCTTACGGTGTAAAAGGTTTTGCTTTCTTGTCTTCTGACTAAACCTTAGAGGGCTGGATGTAAAAAAAACAAACAAACAAACAAACAAACCAAAAAAAAAGCAGTTGAGCTTATTTCATTACTCCCAGTAAATAAAGTTCGTTTCTTCGTTCGTTTATTCGTTCCTTCGCTCTCTCTCTCTCTCTCTCTCTCTCTCTCTCTCTCTCTCTCTCTCTCTCTCTCTCTCTCTCTCTCTCCTATCTCTCGCTCTGTCTATCTATCTGTCTATCGTCTCTGTCTGTCTGTCTGTTTGTGTCTGTCTGTCAATGTGTCTGTAAACGTGTGTGTGTGTGTGTGTGTGTGTGTGTGTGTGTGTGTGTGTGTGTGTGTGTGTGTGTGTGTGTGTGTGTGTGTGTGTGTGTGTGTTGTCAACAGGAGGTTGGAGAACAACTAATTGAATAATTTCCTGAGTCTCAAGTTGCCGTGTGCATGTTATAAAGGTTGAGCATTTGCTTTCCTTTTAAGTCGTCACTAGCAATGAACAGAACAGTGCCCATAGAAAACCTGAATTTATTGATTTCCATGTTGAGACAGACATTTAACCTGCTGCGATTTAAACTTTCAACCTTCTTCATAACTCAGGTGCCTAACAGATCCATTTTCTCACAAAGATCCATTTTCTCACAAAGTGCATTAGTTCTATGTTGTTTGGTTCTCCTGTTGTCCAAACATTGTTCGCATCACGGTGTATTACCCTACTTTTATGTCCATGAACAGGATTCAAGTCATCTAAATGTAGATACGCTGTCTCTCTCTCTCTCTCTCTCTCTCTCTCTCTCTCTGTACGCGCGCGCGCGCGCGCGCGCGCGTGTGTGTATGTGTGTGTTTTTAACATATGTGCAGGTGGGATGGGAAATTGGTAGACAATTATTAGTGCACGTTTCACTGTGACTAGGCTCTAGTGTTTACTGTTTCCCTGTAGCAAGAACGCACTCTGACCGACAAAGAAGGAAAACGTTGAGATTGTTCAGCAGCGTCAAACCACGTTCAGAGATCTTATCGAAGAAGACAATGTCCTTTACGAACAAAGAATTAGCGGATACCAGCCGCCGTGGCGAAGTGGTTAGCGTCGCGGAGCCCCAACTTAGAGGTCGTGGGTTCGATTTCCATCAGAGCCATTTATTCATGGGATTTTTCTGCCCCCGACTAGTTTCCTACCCGGAGCTCAACCGGGAAGACTGGGATCACACAGTCGAGTTTCATCCACTTAATGGATACCTCTCTAAGACTGTTGCTCATATTTCTTGACCAACACTGCAGATGTTTTGATCTTCCTGGGCTGTGAGATATCATGAAAGTAAGTGTAGGTCACTACCCCGTCATGCAGTCTCAGACCAGAAGATATTCCTAGCCTCATCCTCATTCTCATCCTCACCGATCAGCACCGAAAAATGCTACATTCTGTGGCCTGTCATGCCCTGGTCTCGTGATGACCTCAGTTGTAATTTCCTCAACACGTTTAAGGCCTTTGGGGAGGTTCTGCTGGGGTCACCGGTATCGGTCAATCCATAGACAATGTCGTTGGATGGAAATGGTGGCGTCTTCCGGGGGGAGAGCTCACTCACGCTGGACCAAGCAATCACCGTGGATCAACAGGTGGTTGGTGGTGTCCTGCGTACGTTGGATCAGAACAGGCACCACTGCACACCACCGAAGTGACTCGGCAGCAGTGCAGTGTCTCCTCTGGGGGGTTGCCTCATGACGACTTACCATTGACTGCTTCCTGTGGGTTGCCGGCTTTGGGGCTGCTGCGGGGCCAGCCAGGGTGTGGCTGTGGATGGGGAGCTGGAATGAGTGGAGTGGGCGCAATGCCACTGAGGTAGAAGACAAGACGAAACGAAAAGAAAGAAAGAAAGAAAAGAAAGAAAAGAAGAAAAAGCAGATAAGCCGGCCAACGCTAGTGTCACAGGCTGCAGGGTGTGGGAGGTCGTAGGTTTGAGTCTCCATGAAAGGCAAATAATATGTATGCGAGATTCAAGGGCAACACAACCTGTCATAGTGTCACAGGCTGCAGGGTGTGGGAGGTCGTAGGTTTGAGTCTCCATGAAAGGCAAATAATATGTATGCGAGATTCAAGGGCAACACAACCTGTCATAGTGTCACAGGCTGCAGGGTGTGGGAGGTCGTAGGTTTGAGTCTCCATGAAAGGCAAATAATATGTATGCGAGATTCAAGGGCAACACAACCTGTCATAGTGTCACAGGCTGCAGGGTGTGGGAGGTCGTAGGTTTGAGTCTCCATGAAAGG
>JAMYXO010007927.1:0-11483 GCA_033310375.1 Conus canariensis
CTTGGCAGGAATTGTTTTTAAAAAAATAAAAAAAAGGGCGGAGGAAGGGGGGACGGGAGAGAGAGAGAGAGGAAGAAAATGATAACTAAACTCGAGGAAATATATCATAAGTTACCCCCTTCACTAGCAGCATAGGGGATTCATCATCTGGTTGAGTGGATGGTCGAGTCAGTTTAAAATCTTACGACATTTGTTTGTTTTTCTGTTTAACGTTACTATGGTACTCGCGTGTTCGAGCATATCGGAAGATGTCCCGCTTTTGTTAGGCTTGGATTGGGTTTTAAACACCGTTAATAACTGTGTAAAATTTGTTTCGAGATGAAAGATAGAGGAAAAATTATTGTCCTGTTACCCCTTGTCTAAAGACCATTTTTCTTTACTAATGACAATAAAATATCAACGTGTCAAAGTGTTTCTGTCATGCTGTCTGTCTGTCTGTCTGCGTCTGTCTGTCTGTCTGTCTGTCTGTCTCTCTCTCTCTCTCTCTCTCTCTCTCTCTCTCTCTCTCTCTCTCTCTCCTCAAGACAAATCTATTCGCATTGCCTGCTCCTAGGCCTTTCGTCCGCTGGATCGGACTCATCAGTGGAACACGGCTGATAGCATTAGTGCCTCCTTGGCAGCAAATGGAGATACACCACAGTCTAGAATTCTGTGGTGTGTGTCACCACCAAGAGTTAAACAAAAAAAATCTAACAGCACCCCAAAGCAGCCAGCGAAGGGTAGAAAAGTGAAACGAAAAGAAAGTCTTTAGTCATTGTTACTACAGTTAACAGAATAATATTGCCGACAATTTCGACGGCAATTAATGCTCCTAAAAATTCACCTCGGTGTCGTCATTGTCTAATGTTACCGACAATTTACATGACCAACAGTTGATGTACCTTAAATTTCACAAGACACTAAATATTGCCGACAATTTGCAAGAGAGGTGAATTTGGCGACAGTTCATGAACTAAACAGTCAACGTTACTGAAAATGTACGAGGCATGTCAAGTTTCTAACATCGTGTGCCTGTGCTGACCGAACTGCTATCCACGTGGTTCTTGCTGCAGAAAGATAAGTACTGTGCTTGGAACAGTCTTAACCCAGTTTTGTGAAGTTCTGTCCTCCGACAATGGGGAGAGACATTAAGCATGACTGTATTTCCTATCGATCCTGACCCGGGTGTCACCGACAAAGCCCTTCCCTTTTCTTCAGAGAGAAACCTGGCCCCATTGAGATGGTTATCGATACATTGATTTTTAAACAGTTAAAAAAAAAAAAAAATCAGGCACCACATAGGAATTTTATTTTAACGCACTGTGTGAAGTTGGTCAGGTGTTCTTGTTCACAGACACCCACCGGCAAGAGAGAGAGAGAGAGAGAGAGAGAGAGAGAAGAAAAGAGAGAGAGAGATTCGTCACGCATACATGAACAGACTGGGGAGAAAAACCCAAAAGAGAGACGGTAACGCATATAAAATAAGTTTTATCTTTTTCTTGACTGGTGGCACACTGAGAAGGAAGGCTCTCTCTCTCTCTCTCTCTCTCTCTCTCTCTCTCTCTCTCTCTCTCTCTCTTCTCTCTCCATTGAAATTTGAGAGCACGGTTGGGGGTGGGGGCTGGGAAAAGGAGAAGAGGAATAGGAGGGGGGAGGGGAGTCGGAGAGGGGTTGGGGGAGAGTGAATGGGTGAGAGGGGGGAGGGGGAGGGAGGAGGCTATAAAACATAAAATCACTTTACAATAAAGTGCTGAAGCCCATCCAGAATATTTGTAAGAAAAAAAAACACGACAATTTATTGATGCCGACGCTTGTTTGATCTTTTCCAAGACTGTCGATCGATGTGACGTGTTGATCGCAGGACATGGTCAGAAGTTTACACACTTTAGACGAAGAAGACAAAGACAATTTTACATATGTGAAAGTTGTGGAAAACGTGGTGTCGGTTTCGCTGTTAAATCGCTTTGGAGAACTCTTGTTCTTATTATTTGAAAATGCTCTGTTCTGTGATTAGCCAGTCCTCAGCTACAAAGTCCCATCGGTCATTTCTTAGGAACCGATACTGATCTCCCAAATCTCCACCTCTCTATCTCCCCTGTTTGTTGCAGTTGTTTGTTCTATTGATAGGCCTGACCATTTCTCTCTTGACTGACTGTAAAATACGTCAAGTCCCGTTATAGCTGTTTATTCTATTGATAGACCCAATCACTGATCTATGACCGTACAATATGTATGCAAAATACAATGTCTATCCTTTATTCTACTTTTGGCTTCGATCAAAAGGCTGGATCATTGGTCCACTGACTATACATTGTACCAACGCGCGCGCGCCTCTGTGTGTGGTGTGTGTGTGTGTGTGTGTGTGTGTGTGTGTGTGTGGTGTGTGTGTGGTGTTGCGTGTCTGTGTGTGTGTGTGTGTGTCTGTGTGTGTGTCTGTGTGTGTACGTGTGCATGCGTGTGCGTGCGTGCGTGCGTCGTGTGTATAGATCAATTGGTTTACCCAGGACATTCTAACTCCTGTTCGAACATTAAGATCACCGCGTCTTTGAACATTGATCGAACGGGTTCCGCATGAACAAAGATCTGTAACACATGACTGACTAGACCAGCGAACCCTATCGTGACTTAACTTACTGACGGAAGCAGCCGGATGTTTGCGCGGTCGTGTATGAACAGGCGACCCGGATATCATTGACAGCGTTATTTAAACATAGGAGAATAATACATGCCCTAAAAGTCAGGCCTATTTCCTTGGGATGGTTTATGGGCTTGCTGCCTGCAATACGCATACGTCAACCCTTTTCCTTTCGTCTGGGACCGACGGCCACGCTTGATCGGGCGCACAGTTTGAACGAACTTTCACACAAAGAAAGGGAAAAAGAGAGAAAAGGGAGAAAGAGGCCTCTCTTCCAAAAGGACTTTAGTAGTAAAAAGCGGTTAATAAAAATGATGATAATGCAAGTGATATTTGTTTGTAGGAAACTTGTTTGTTGTCCACAAAAAAACCAACAAAGAGAAACGATGAAAAATTTTAAAAAAAAAAAACCTTTTTCCCATTTTTTTTTCAGTAAAACAACCAAAAAGGGCCAAAACCCGAAGTTTTTTTAAAACAATTTCCCTTTTTTATTTTTGGGCCAACTTTCCAAGGGGGGGTTTTTTTTTTTCCCCGGTTTGGGTTTTTTTTTTTCCTTTTGGGCGGGGCCCCTTTTAAAATTTTTTTCCCCTTTTTTAAAAATCCCCTTTTCCTTTTTCCCAAAAACCAAAACTGTCCCGGGGGTTTTCCTTTTCCCCCTTTGGGTTTTACGGGGGCCCTTTTGGGGCACCCCTGATTTCCCAGTTTTTTTTCCCCCATGTAAAAATTTTTTTTCACCCCCTTTACCAAATTTCCCCTTTTCCCGGGGGGGAAAAGACTTTTTTTTGTTTAAAATTTTTTTTTTCCCCAAAAAAAAATTTTCCCTTTCCCCCTGTTTAGTTTTCCCCCCCTTTTTTAAATTTCCCCATCCATTTTTTCGCTTTCCCACCCCCTTTTTTTTCCCGTCTTGTCAATCTGACCCCCTTTCCCTTTCCCACATTTTTAAAAAATTTTTTCCCCAATCTTTTAAACCCCGTTTCCTTTCCCATGTGAACTGTTTTTTTTGTCACAACCCGATCCTTTTCCCTTTCCCCCTTAAAGTCCACCGGTGCTTTAGAACCTTTACCCCATTTGATCCCCTTTCCTTTCCAATGTCGTTTTCACATCTGTTTTCCCTTTTTCCCCTTTCCCCAATCAGTTTTTTACATCGACCCTTTTCCTTTTTCCCCCAAAAAGTTTGTCAATTGATCCATTTTTCCCTTTTTTCCCCTCATTTTTTCCCAAACTGATCCGTTTCCCTTTCACATGTCGTCTTTCACATTGATCCAGTTTCCTTTAAATGCAGCTTGCACATCTGATCCAGTTTCCCTTTTCCCCATGTGTCTTCCATTGACCCCTTTTCCAAAAGTGTGTTTTTTCCACATTTCCCTTTCCTTCCTGTTTTTATCCCTTTTCTCCCAAAGATCCAACTGTCCTTTATAATAGTTTCGCTAGCACTTTTTTTCGCTCTGACTGGGAAAGAACAAAAAGTGCAGAAAAAAAAGTTTATGAAAGCAAAAGGGGTTCCCAAAAGCTGTTGAAAAACTTTCCTTTGGTTTGGGGTTTCCCCCCGTTGAGGAGCTGTCCGGGGGGCCCAAAAAAATCAAAAATGGGGAAGGTTTTTGCTTCCCCCCTGCGTTGAAAAAGGGGAAAAAGGGAGAGGGAAAAGCTGTGTCGCTGTATAAAAAAGGGTGTGTGTGTGTGTTGTGTGTGTATGTGTTGTGGTTTTTGTGTGTTGGTATGCTTTACGCGGTGTGTAATGTGTGTGTTTTGTGTGGGGGTGTGGGGTGTGTGTGTGTTGTGTGGGGTGTGTGTAAAAATTAACCACTTTTGGGAGATTTTTCAAAAAGGGAAATTTTTTTTTTTTTTGTTTTTGTTTTTGTTTTGGTCTGATTTCACGTAGGCAAAAATTTTTTTAAATAACAAAAACTGCCCCACCCCTCACGTGACTAGGTCGCTTTTTCCCTTTTTTGGAAAATTTTTCATAAAACAGGGCGCGCGCGAAAGAGGAGGAGAGAGAGGGAGAGAAAAAGAAGAGAGAAAAGGGGGAAAGAGAGAGGGGAGAGAAAAGAGAGAGAAAAGGGGGGGGGGGGGTTTGGGGTTTTGGTTATTGTGAGCGTATGTTGGCGTGCGTCATAATTTTTTTTGGGGGGATATGTTTTGAGTGTGTGTGAGGGGGGGGGGGGGGGGGAAGGGGGGGGGGTTTGGGGGGTTTTTGGGTGTGTGTTTTGTTTTTGGTGTGCATGCGGGGAGAGGGGAGAGAGAAAAGAGGGGAAGAGAGAGAGAGAGAGAGAGAGATTTGGTTTTAGTTGTTTTTTATGAATTTATGGGGGTGCACGCATACCGTGAGTAGGGGGGAGGGGGGGGGTTGGGGTTTTTGTGTGTTTTGTGTGTGTTGTGTGGGGTGTGTGTGTGGGGTGTGTTGTGTGGGGTGTCTGTTTTGGGGGTGATGAGGGGTGGTTGTGTGGGGTGTGTGTGTTTGGGGTGTGGGTTTTTTTGTGTTGTGTTTGTGTGTGTGTGTTGTGTGTGGGGTGTGTTTTTGGGGGGTTTTTTGGGGGGGGTTTTTTTTTTGGTTGGGGTTTTTTTTCTTTCTTTTCTTTATGGTGTTCCCCAGAAGAGAGAGAGAGAAGAGGGGAGAGAAGGGGAAAAAAAAGGGGAAAAGAGAGAAGAGAGAGATTTTTAGTACATTTTCCCCAGTGATTTTTTTTATTTTTAAAATTTTGTTTTATTAAATTTTCCTTTTAAAAAAGTTTAAAAAGTTTTTTCCCGTTAAATTTTTTAAATTTTTTGTTTTCATTCCGATTTTTTAAATATTTTTTTTTCGTTTCACATTAAAAATTTTTGGGTTTTTTTTAAAATTTAGTATAACACTATGTTAACTGAAGTAAATGGTTTCATCAGTCAGTGTGTGTGTTGTGTGTTGTGGTGTGGGTGGTGTGTGTGTGTGTGTGTGTTTTTGTTGTGTTTTTTTTGTTTTTTTTGTTTTTTTGATGTTGTGATTTTTTTCTCAGGGGTAAAGTCCCCGTTGTCTTTTGGGTGTTTCTTTTTCCCCCCAAAACACGACCCGAAAACAAAAAATTTTTAAATTTTTTCCCCCCCGTTTTCCCCAAAACGGGGTAGCCCTTGAGAAGGTTTTTAAAAAAAAAAAAAAACCCGATAAAAAATCGAGAAAGAAAGGGGGGGAAGGGGAAAAAATGATTGATTTGGGGGTTTCAGAGCCCAAAAAAACCAAAAAAAACAAACACGGGGGGAAAAAAAAACAGAGAGAGAGAGAAAAAGAGAGAGAGAGAGGGAAAAGGGGAGAGGGAGGAGAAGAAAAAGGAAAACAGAAGACGAAAAGACAGAAAAGGACCCCCCCTAAAAAAAGGGGGGGGGTTTAAAAAAAAACTCTGAAAAAAAAAAAATTAATACAAAAAGCTCTAAAAAATGGTTTAAATTTTAAAAGAAAAATCAGCTTGTGCACATCGTTTTCCCCGATTTTGAAAGCTTGGAAAAAAAAACAGTTTTTTTTTTATGTTGACTTTGTTGCAGATGCATTAGCATTTGCAGTAAAACAGAGACGGCCCCCCTACGAAACAAAGGGGGATCAATTGACATTAAGTTAATGTGATAAAAAAAAAAAAGTGATTTTTTTTTGTGGCACGTTTACCCCGGAAAGAGAGAGAGAGGAGAGGAGAGAAAAAGAGAGGGAAAAGGGAAAGAAAAGGGGAGCGAGAGAGAAGAGAGACAGGAGAAAAGAGAAAAACAAACAAAAAAACCAAAAAATTTTTTTAAAAGAAAAGGGACAACAAACGGGTTATTTTTTTTCCCGGGCCAAATATAAACTTTTTCCCCCAAAAATGAAACACTCTTTTTTTTTTCCCCAAAATTTTTTAAAAAAAATAATGAACAAAAAGCGGCCTACCAAAAACCCTTTGGGGTTGAAATAAAACCCAAAATTTGGTGTTTTTTTTTTTTCACTGTCTTAGGTGGGGGCCCCCGGCGGGGGTTTGTCCAAAGGGGGAGTTTTAAACCCCTGGTGGATTTTTCAAAAGGGAATTAAAAAAATCAGGGGGATTTGCCCCAAAGGGGGAAAACAATATGGTGGATTGTCCAAATGGAAAAAAATGCCCCAATCCTTGGATTGCCCAAAATTTTGGTAAAATACAAAAAAAATGGGGGGTTTGCCAAAGGTGAGAAATGAAAACAATAAAAGGGGGGTTTGCCCAAAAAGGAAAAAAAATGACACAATACAGGGGGGATTTGTCCAAATGGTGAAATTTGACAAATAAAAGGGGGGTTTGTCCAAAGGGTTAAAAAAACACAAAATGGTTTTTTTGTCCAAATGGTGGGGAAATAAACACAAATAAAAGGTGGATTTTTCCAAATGGTGAGAAATGACACAAAACTGGTGGATTTGTCCAAATGGTGAATAAACACACTTTTAAAATAAAAGATTTTCCAAAAAAAAAAAAAAAGACCAAACATGGTGGATTTTTTCAAAGGGAAAGAAATGACACAATACTTTGGGGATTTGCCCCAAAGGGGGAGAAAAGAAAAAAAACGGGGGATTTGCCCAAAAAAGGGAAAAAAAAGACACAATTATGGGGGGGTTTTCCCCCAAAGGAAAAAAATGACAAAAAAAAAATTTTTTTTTTCCCCAAAAGAAAAAATGCACAAGCTGGGGGTTTTTTTTTTCCAAATGGTAAGAAATGACACATACAGGTGATTCTCTGAAAGGGTGAGTATAGTATGACAAAAAAAACGCAATTTGTCCAAAAGGTAAGTACTGTATATCCGTTTGGGGGTCGTCAAAATAGAAAGTACGTACGACCCCTTACAATATAAAAATGACAGATCTATGGTTGATTTGTCCAAATGATGCGTACTTCCCAATCCACGGGGATTTGTTTAATAAAGATAAACCCCCCCAAAACCTTTAGGGGTTTGTCTATATAGGAATAAAAGGCCCCCTTTTTTGGGGACCCCCAAAAAATGGTGAGCACTGGAACAACCCAAAGAAGAATTTTTTTTAAAACGGGAACAAGTGAGCACTGACACAATCATGGGGGAAACTGCATGACAGAGTACAGGGGTGGGATTCGTCCAAAGGTGAGCAAAAACACAATTCATAGAATTTGTCCCCCATCCTAAGCGTTACACGATTTCAGGGGGGTTTTCAAAAAGGTGAGAAATGACAAAAACCCGGGGTTTTGTTCAAAAAGGGCGGTATGACACTTGCCTGGTGGAACTTCCCCAAAAAGGGAAGGGAAAGACTCCCCAAAAGGGGGTTTGTCCCACAGTCGGAAGTCTGGTTGGGGTTTGGGGGAAAACGGTCTTTTTGATTAGATTTAAACGGCCCCCCTTTGGGCCCGCACGAGAATTGACCCCTGGGGGGGTTGATTCGCCAAAAACAAACACTTGAATGAACTTTTTCCTGCTAAAAAACTAGAGTTTTTTAAATTTCCCTCGTTTTGTTTTTCCCTTTTCTTCCCCCGTTTTTTATACACATTAAAATTTTCGTGTTTTGGGGGAAAAGGGAAACGCCGAAAATTTTTTTTTTCATGCAGTTAAAGCAAAGAGTCAAAATTTCATTACCTGTCTCAGATAGAGGAAGGAGAAGAAATTTGTGTTGGGGGGTGGGGCCCAAAACAAAAATTGTGGACAGGTTTTCCTTTGTGATGAGCCCCGCGGTGAAATGCTGCACGTGAAAAACGAGCGGAGAGAGCGGGGGCTGATGAGGAAGGAGAGGGGGGGAAAAATGGCCAACAAGAAAGGTCTGGCCCCTCTGCTGGTTTCCCGTCTGATCACCCCCCGCGAGCAGGTGGTGAGAAAACCCCAAGTGTATCAAGTGCAAACCCCCCCTCTCTGTGAGCAGGAATAAGTTTTTGGGAAATGAGTTAGAGTGTAGTTTTTGTTTAATTTCAGGTGTTGTTCTTTTTCTCTCATCGTCACCCTTTTTTATTGTGTATTCGTTTTCTGCCATAAAAACCCCCCGAGATTTTTTTTCCCACCGATGGAGTCCATTTAAAAAAGGGCAAAACAGCTGACAGACCCCGGCCCCGTGAAAAAAAGGGAGACGCGACCCGAAAGGGTCCACTGATAAAGGGGAGACAGAGATGACTGGGTCCCCCGATAGAAGGGCGACGACTGACAGACTCGCCCATGATAGAAGGGCAGACAGACAGACTGCGGGGGGTTTTTTTGAAAAAGGGGGGGGCAGATTGATTGATTGGGCCCCTTGGAAAAAGGGGAGACAGACGACTGACTGGGTTTCCATTGATAGAAAAGGGCCCAACCCCAAAAAATTGACGGAGCCCCTTGATCGAAACAGGGGGGCACTTGGGGCCCATTGATAAAGGGCCCGACAAAATGAAAGAAAGGGCCCATTGAAAGGATGGGGAACAGAGACTTGGGGGCCCTGATAGAAAAGGGGAGACAGATTGTTTTATGGGCCCATTGATAGAAGGGGAACAGACAGCAAAGGGCCCCTTGTAGAAGGGCAGACAGTTTATTTTCCCGGGGGCCCATTTAAACGGAAAAGGGCAAAAAACCGATTACTGGGGGCCCCTTGAAAAGGGAAGGGGCCGACAGCCGACGTGGACCCAAATTTAAAGGGGGCAAAAGCTTTACTGGGCCCCTGATAGAAGGAAGACAAAAATTTTATCGATGGAGCCCCATTGAAAGGGGGTTTGGGGGCCCCCCAAAAAAAAAAAAGGGAAAAAAGACTTTGGGCCCCCTTTAAAAAAGGGACAGACTGACGGGAAAGGCCCAAATTTTAAAAAAAGGGGCCCGCCAGAACTGAAAAATGGCCCCCCTTTATGAAGGCAGCAGACTGACTGAAAAAACCCCAATTTTATAAAAAAAAGGGAAAAAGACGACCCGGACTGGACTTTGGGCCCAAAAAAATTTTGGAAAAAGAAAGGAAAAGGGCAGAAAAAGACCTTTGGGCCCAAATTTTGGAAATTTTTGAAAGGGCAAACAGCTGGATGATGGGAAAAACCCTTTTTAAAAGAAGGGGGGAAAGGGACGGTGCAATCGCCAAAACAAAGGCCCGTGATGCTCAGGGGAAAAAATGTTTGTTTTTAAAAAAAAATGAGCGAGCAAAAAGATAAAAGGGCCCACAAAGTTTTTTGGCCCTTTTTATCCCTTTTACAAATTTTTTTTCCCACAATCCCGGTACCCAATTTTTTTAAGATTTTATCTAGAAAGAGGTCACACCTTTCTTACCCAGGTTCGTTTTTTCAGTTAAAAAAAACCCGGGTTTTTCATTGATGTTTATGCAAAAAATTTTCATTTTAAAGTATTAGTATTGTTTTCTGGGGGGGGCCCCCTTCCACTGCCCCCCGCAAACCCCCCTCCTCGTTTTCCCCCTTTGTAAACCCAAAATTTTTAAAGGTTTAAAAATTAAAAAACCCCTTTCCCTAAAAAGCACCGGGGGGAAAGGCAGGGCGTGAATTGATTAAATTTAAAATTGGGGGGGAATTTTAGGGGGGCTATTTTCCCCAAAATTTGCCTGGGCCCCCCCGCCCCCCCCGGGGTTAAAGAGGTCCCGTCATTTTCCACGCCCGCTAAATGATTTTATTTTCGTTAGTAAGGAAAAACAGTAAAAAACTGGTTTAAAAAAAAAAAATGCATCTTTTTTTGTTTTACAGGCGGGTGGGATGTTTTAAAACCGGAGAGGATGGGGGTACGATGTAAGAAAAGGGACACGAAAAGGGAACCCCTTGTGTGGATGTGTTCAAATCTAGTGCTTTTTTTTTTTTTCGTCCAGTTTTTTTCTCTCTTTCAAAAATTTTTAAATTTTTTTTTTAAAAATTTTTGTCTTTTTTTTTTGTCCTTTTTTTTTTAACTGTTTCCGTGGTTTAACATTGAACAATTTTTTGGTTTTTTCCCCCCACAAAAAAAGCATCAGAGTGGGTTCCAGCGCCCCCCAACAAGGGTTTGCGATAGGAAAACTCGATATCAGAATTTAGAAAGGAGGGTGTTTTTCCGCCAAAAAATTGAAAAAAAAAAGCCCCATGACAAGACACCCATGCATTTTCCCAACCCCCCTTTGGGGCTTCTTCAGGCGAAAAAAAAAAAAACACATTTAACATTTAAGACAGACAAACCCAAAAAAGAAAAAAGACTATCTGTTTTTTAGTCCCCTGGGGGGGGGAAAAAAAGCCCCCTAGGCGGAAATGAAAAAGGGGATTAGGGGGGGGGGAAAAAGGGGGGGGGTTTTTTTGGGGGGGGGGGGGGGGGGTTGGGGGATACGATAGGGGGTTTTTTGTCCCATTTAGTGGGTGGTGGATATCTTTTTTGCGGTTGGATAATGGGGGGATTGAAAATAATTTTTTGGGGGGGGGGGGGGGGGCCAAAAAAAATGGAAAAAAAAAAAAATATAAAAAGAAGGGGTAAAAATACATGAACAGAAAAACTTTTTTTAAAAAAATTTAAAAAAAATTTTTTAAAAAAAAAAAATTTAAAAAAAAAAAAAAATTTTTTTGAATAAAATAATGATTTCGCTGGGGATGAAAGAGGTGGGGTAGTTATGCGTGGGGGGGGTTTTGGGAAAATGTGGGGTTAATTTTTTTAATGAGGGGGGGAAGGGGGTGGAAAAAAAAGGGGGGTAAGGTATGATTGGGGGGGGGGGGGTGAGAAAAAAAAAAAAAAAAGGAAGGAGGGAATGTGTGGGGGGGGGGGGGGGGGGGGGGGAGGGGAAGGGGGGGAAAAGAAGGAGACCCCATATTCTTCATCCATAGGGGGGGGGGGGGGGGGGGGGGGTTGGGGTTTTAAAATTAATTGTGTTTTTTTAAAAAAAAAGGGAAAAATGTGTGGGATGTGTTCATTTTTTTAAAAGGGGGAAAAAATGTGTTGGCAAAAAAATCTGCTGTTTTTTTGAAGAAGAAAAGGGGGATCAATTTAAAAA
>JAMYXO010007928.1:0-11479 GCA_033310375.1 Conus canariensis
GTTTTTTTTTTTTGTTTTGGTTTTTGTGGGGGGGGTTTGGGTTTTTTTTTGGGGGGGGTTTTTTTTTTTTTTTTGTTTTTTTTTTTTTTTTTTTTTTTTTTTTTTTTTTTTTTTTTTTTTTTTTTTTTTTTTTTTTTTTTTGTTTTTTTTTTTTTTTTTTTTTTTTTGTTTTTTTTTTTGTTTTTTTTTTTTTTTTTTTTTTTTTTTTTTTTTTTTTTTTTTTTTGGTTTTTTTTTTTTTTTTGGTGTGTTTTTTTTTTTTTTTTTTTTTTTTTGGTTTTTTTTTTTTGTGGTTTTTTTGGTTTTTTTTTTTGTTTTGTGGGTTTTTTTTTTTTGTTTTTTTTTTTTTTTTTTTTTTTTTTTTTTTTTTTTTTTTTTTTTTTTTTTGGTTTTTTTTTTTTTTTTTTTTTTGTTTTTTTTTTTTTTTTTTTTTTTTTTTTTTTTTTTTTTTTTTTTTTTTTTTTTTTTTTTTTTTTTTTTTTTTTTTTTTTTTTTTTTTTTTTTTTTTTTTTTTTTTTTTTTTTTTTTTTTTTTTTTTTTTTTTTTTTTTTTTTTTTTTTTTTTTTTTTTTTTTTTTTTGGGGTTTGGGGGGGTTTTTTTTTTTTTTTTTTTTTGGTTTTTTTTTTTTTTTTTTTTTTTTTGGGGGTGGGTTTTTTGTTTTTTTTTTTGTTTTTTTTTTTTTTTTTTTTTTTTTTTTTTTGGGTTTTTTTTTTTTGGGGGGTTGGGGGGTTTGGTGTTGTTTTTTTGTTTTTTTGTTTTTTTTTTTTTGGGGGTTTTTTGTTTTTGGTTTTTTTGGGGGGGTGTTTTTTTTTGTTTTTTTTTTTTTTTGGGGGGGGGGGGGGGGGGTTTTTTTTTTGTTGGTTTTGGGGTTTTTTTTTTTTTTGTTGGTTTTTTTGGTTTGTTTTGGGGTTTTTTTGGGGGGGGGGGGGGTTTTTTGTTTGTTTTTGTTGGTTTTTTGTTTTTTTTTTTTTTTTTTTTGGGGGGGGGGGGGTGGGTTTTTTTTTTTTTTTTTTTTTTTTTTTTGGGGGTGGGGGGTTTGGGTTTTTTTTTTGTTTGTTTTTGGTTTTTTTTTTTTGGGGGTTTTTTTTTGTTTTTTTTTTTTTTTTTGTTTGGGTTTGTGTTGGGGGGGGTTTTTTTTGTGTTGGGGGGGGTTGTTTTTTTTTTTTTTTTTTTTTTTTTTTTTTTTGGGGGGTTGGTTGGGGGGGGTTTGGGGGGGGGGGGGTGGGTTGTTTTTTTTTTTTTTTTGGGGGGTTTTTTTTTGTTTTTTTTGTTTTTTTGGGGTTTTTTTTTTTTGGGTTTTTTTTTTTGGTTTTTGGTTGGGGGGTTTTTTTTTTTTTTTTTTTTTTTTGGTTTTTTTTTTGTTTTGGGGTGGGTTTGGGTGTTTTTTTTTTTTTTTTTTTTGTTTTTGGGTTTTTGGGGGTTTTGGGGTTTGTTTGGGGGGGGGTTTTTTTTTTTGGGGGTGTTGGGGTTTTGGTTTTGTTGGGTTTTTTTGTGTTTGGTGTTTGTGTGGGGGTGTTTTTTTTTGTTTTGGGGTTTTTGGGTTGTGGGGGGGGGGTTTTTTTTTTTTTGTTTTTGTGGTTTTTTTTTTTGTTTTGGTTTTTGTTTTGGGGTTGGTTGTGGTTTTTTTTTGGTTTTGTTTGTTTGTTTTTTTTGTGTTTTTTGTTTTTGTGTGGTTTTTGGTTTTTTTGGGGGGTGTTTGTTTTGGTTTTTGGTTTTGGTTTGTTTTTGGTGGGGTTGTTTTGTTTTTTTTGGTGGGGTGGTGTTTTTTTTTTTTTTTTTTGGTGGTTTTTTTTTTGGGTTTTTTTTTTTTTTTTTTTGGTTTTTTTTTTGGGTTTTTTTTGGGGGGGGGGGGTTTTTTTTTTTGTTTGGGGGGTTTGTGTTTTTGGGGGGGGGTTTGTTTGTTTTTTTTTGGGGGGGGTGTTTTTTTTGGTTTTTGGGGGGTGGTTTGTTTTTTTTTTTTTTTTTGGTTTTTTTGGGGTTTTTTTTGTTTTTTTGGGTGGGGGTGTTTTGGGGGTGTTTTGTTTTGTGGGGTTTGTTTTTTTGGTGGGGGGGGGTTTTGGTTGTTGTTTTGGTGGTTTTGTTTGGTGGTGGGTTTTGGTGGTTTGTTTTTTTTTGTTTGGTGGTTGTTGTTTTGGGTTTGGGGGGGGGGGTTTGGGTTTTTTTGGTGGGGTGGTGGGTTTTTTTTGGGTTTGTGGTTGGGGGGTTTTTTTTTTGTTTGTTGGTTTTTTTGGGGGGGGGTGTTTGTTTTTTGTTTTTTGGTGGGTTTTTTTTTTTTTTTTTGTTTTTTTGGTTTGGTTGGTTGTTTTTTTTTGTTTTTGGGGTTTGTGTTTTTGGTTTGTGTGTTTTTTTTGGGTGGGTTTTTGTTTGGGTGGGGGTTTTGTTTTTTTTTTTTTTGGGTTTTTTGGGTTTTGGGGGGTTTTTTGGGTTGGGTTGTGGTGTTTGTTTTTGGTTTTGTTTTGGGTTTTGGTTGGGGGGTTTGTTTTTTTTTTGGGGGTGTTTTTTTTTTTTTGGGGGTGGTTTTGTTGTTTGTTTTTTTTTGTTTTTTTGGGGTTTTTGGGTTTTTTTTTGGGGTTGGGGGTTGGTGGTGGTTTTTTTTTTTGGTTTTTGGTTGGGGGGGTGTTTTTTTTTTTTTTTTTTTTTGTTTTTTTTGGGGGTTTTGGTTTTTGGGGTTTTTTTTTTGGTTTTGTTTGTGAGGTGAGGGAAATAATGTATAAGGAGGTTAGAGGGTGTAAAATTGGATAGGGGGTATGTTATGTGAGGGGGGTGTGATTGTAAAAAGTAATTTTTTTTTTTAATTTTATAGGATATTAAAAAGAAAAAATAATTTTAGTAATTTCTTTTGGGGGGGTGGGTGTGAGAGGGGGGTTGGATAAGAGTAAATGGAGGGAGGGGGAATATGGTGGTGGGTTGGGTGATTGATAGGGTGTTGAAGGTGAATGAAGGTGGGATTGGTGTTAGAGGAATTGGGGGGGGGGGGGGGGGGTAGTGGGAAGGAGGGTTTTGTTGAATTGTAATTTTTTTACATGTAGGAAGTTTAGGATTGATTGATACAGTGAATTAATATTTTGAAATGAAGATATTGTTTATTTTGTTTTTTTAGTAGTTGTTTGGGTTGTTTTGGGTGGGTGTGGATGATTAATTTGGGGTATGGAAATAAGGTCAAATTCTGATGCGTTTAAGGATTTAATTGATGTGTTTTGTTAGTATCTCTATCTATCTATATATCTCATCTTTTTTATGAGGGAGTGGGGGGTTTAGTGATAAGGATGGGTAATGAATGATGAGTTATGTTTGGGATTGGTTTATTTAATAAAATTGAGTTTATATGATTTAAAGTGGATTGTTATTTTGGGGGTTTTTGGTTATTAAGTTTATGTGGAAGGGCTGAAGAATGAAAAGTGGTGATTTAATTTGTGTGAGAGAGAGAGTTTTAAGTGTGAATAGGAGAAGGGGGGTGTAGATAAGAGGGGAGGGTGATTAAATGTGATGATGGATGGGGGGAAATTAAAATATAGAATTGGTGTGTGAGCGTTAAAGCAAATCAGACAATCGGGTGTTGGGTCATGGTTGTGAATTTATTAATGTGATTATATGCTTTTTAGATTTATATTGTAGGTAATCGTATGTTAAAGACTATATGAAATACTCCATAACATAACATGGATACAGACTGTCTAGCTGCTTTACCCTACTGACACTATAGGGGGAAGCTCCTGAGAGCGTGGAGCAAATCTATGTCCTCTGAACAATTACTAGGATTTATATTTGCACTAAGGAGGTCAGGGGGGGTGCTTTAATTTGTTATTAGATTAATTGGAGTGATTTCAAGAGAGTAATATTTTAGAAGGATAGGGTTATTGTGGTTTTGTTATGTTCTAGGTTTAAGGTTGGTTTGTATTTTTGTTTAATTTTTATTGGATATAATGCAAGGGAGAGCGGGAGGGGGTAGGTAATAAAATAAGTAAAAGAATTATTAATCATAAAGTAAATTGTTTTTTTGTAAAATTGTAATAGGAAAAAAATTCAAAATTATTTTTTTATTGTTGATTGGTTGGATGTTGGGGGTGGTGGTGGTTTTTTGGATGTGTGTGGGTGTTGGGGTATGGAGGGGTATTGGGTTTGGGTGGTTGGGGGTAATGTGGGGGATTTATGATGGAAGAACAGATAGATTGTTCTACTATATATATATATCTTTGTTTTAAAGTTTAAGGGGTTAGGAAACAGAGTGGGAAAAAAATGGGGATAAGAAAGTGAGTGAGTGAAGTAGGAGGGTGTGGAAATAATGGAGGAATAGGGAGGATTGGGGAAATTATAGTTGAATGTTTTGGTTATATTATTTGGGTTTTTTTGGGAGTTTTTGGTTTTTATGTTGGATTTATGTGTTTTGTGTTAGGTTTTGATTTTAGTTTAAGGTGTTTTGTTTGTATTTTTTGGTGTTTTGTGTGTTTTTGTGTATTTGTTTGTAGATTATATATATGTGTGTGTTGTGGGTGGTGGTGTGTTGTGTGTGGGTGGGTGTTGTTGTGTTCTAGTCAGATGTAATTAGTCCAATCGCGAGGTGAATTTCGAGCTTTATTTAGACTATATTTTCTACAGAACAATGTTTATTTTATTAATCAAGTAGAATTAAATCAAAGCAAAACTTTACTTAGAAATACTGGTGTGAGTGGCTTCCGGGATTTCTCTCCGGCCACTTCTATCCCTATTTATGTTACTTTCAAACGCTATCCAACAAAGTTTGGAAAAAAAATGGTAAGCATTGCCTTAAATTCTTTCTCCTTCCTTTGCTTATATATTATTAAATCATGTCTTATCTGCTCGTCTCCATCCACTACTGCAGTAGTCTGGGGGCGGGGCCCATATCTTTCATCGGGGTTACCTTGGCCCGCCTTATATGCTTCTAATCTTTTTTCCTTTTTTCCATTCAATTTCGTCTCTCTCCTCTCTCTTCTCTTATCATTCTCCTCTCTCCTCTCTTGGGTGTGGATGTGTGTGTTGTGTGGTGTGGGGGTTGTGTGTTTTGTGTGGTGGCGTTGTGTATCAAAATAAAACACGTGTGTATGATATTCTCTCCTCCTGGTCCTTTGGCGGGGTGGGATACCCCCCTCTCTTTCTCAGTCTCCGCGTTCACCCCAACACACATTGGACTCATATCCTCTAGCTCACCGCCCCCCCGAGACAAAACGTAGCACATGGGGGCGACCCCCGCCCCCTACCACGACCCCAAAATTTTAGGTATTTGTGCGGGGGGGGGGTGGGGGGGTGGGGTGGAGCGGGCCCCCAACGATATAACACTACCAAAACATGGCCTTCAAACGGTTGCAACTGGACCCCCCCTTTGGAAGCCCTTATTAACCGCCGCAACCGTGTGGGTAGCCTCTCTCTCGTCTCTCTATCAAGCTTGGAGCGCTGGCGGAGCGATCTCTCAACCTCTCCCACCCCCCCCTCCCCCCCCTCTCTCAACTCTTCATGAGTTTTCATAGTCAAATTCGTGGATAGTGACTCATATAATGATTAATTCTTTCGTTGGTCTTCGACATGCCATAATACAGCCATAGAGGCTGGGTGCAATCATCAACAAATCGGACTGTGTACAAAAAGAATTATTTATTTCTTTTGCAGTTTGTATTTTCGAAACCTCAGAATAAACGAAAAAGTATTTAATCTATCAGGAAATAGACTTAACGTTGGAGGCGCTCACAACATTGGTGACTTCATGGCATTCACAGTTTTATTTGACAATTTGTAACAGAGACACTGGAGGGAACACAAAGGGGAAACACACTAAAACCTGACAATCCCAATTTTTTCCACAAGCCGTCCGACAGACAAGTGACATGTGAGCATTAGGTTTGTTCCGGGTGTTAACGTCCAGGGCTGGGTGCTTAGTCTTATTTTGAATAACAACCCATATAAGTTTCCGTAACGTTTTTTTTCCTGGCTTTCCAGTAAATTGGGCCAAATCCATTGCGGTTTGGTTTGGTGAGCAAAAGTTGAAGTTTGAATATAGTTTAGAAAAATGTGTGTGTGGTGTGTAAATGTAGCAAAGGCACCGACAGGTTTTGAAGAAAAAGGGGTGTGTGTTGTAAGTAAACAATAATATAAAAGAGAGTAATTGTGAAGCACCGGAGCCTTTGTGTTGAAGGAGAGAGAGTGAGGGTGTTTGTGTAATACAAGGCCCGACATATCTAAAAAATTAGTGTGTTGTAAATTACAACACCCGACTGTTTGCTGGAAAGGAAAAGAGTGTGGGTAAATGTAACATAAGGCACCGAGCTTGTGTTGCTGTGGATGCCTCAATTAACCTACTTAGTGTGGGTGTGTTGGGAACATCAGTGACCATGTCCTTGCAGTTATCCTATGCGAGTGCGAGCGCGGCGGCGCAGAGGACATGGCCCATGTGGTGCGAATGGTGTGGCGGTAATTTCTGGTAATGGGGGGCGGGGCGCGACCGAGCGCTGCTTGAACTAAGGTGAAGACTAGTACCGGTTCAATGTTCTCTCATCTCAGGGGGCCTCCATTAGAGTGAATAAACGTTTATATGTGAATTGCAAGACATGTTAGTTGGGTGTGTAAGGGGTAAGGGGGTGGGTGGAGTGGGGTGTGGGGGGTGGTATTTTGGTAAGGGAGCGGTGGGGTTTATGATGTGGGGGGAGGAGTGGGGGGGTGATGGTGGATTTGGGGTGGAAGTGTGTGTGTGGGGTGTGTGTTGGTTTTGGGTTAGGGTAATATGGAGGGAGGGGGGGGTAGTTTGGAAGTGAATGATTGTGTTTGGGGGGAAGGGTTGGATTGGGGGAATTTTTTATTATTATTATTTTTATTATTGGTGTTGTTGTGTTGTTGTTGGGTGTTGTTGTTGTTGTTTTGTGTTGTTCTATATCTATCTCTATAGTTGTTGTTATTGTTAGTGGTTGTTGGTGGTTGGTGTGTTGTGGTTGGTGTGTTGGTGGGTGGGTGTGTGGTGTTATTGGTGTTATTATTATATTTGTTGTTGTTGGGTTTTGTTGGGGTGTTATATTATTATATTGTGGTGGTGTGGTGTTGGATGTGTGGTGGTGTGGGTGGTTGTTGTGTTTGTGGTGGTTGTGGTGTTTGGTTTTTGTTGTTTTGGTTATGGTTTGTTAATAGGGGATGGTGGGAGTGGGGATTAATTTTTAGGGTGGTTTTTATTTTTGATGGTGTGTAGTGGGATTGTTAGTATTGATTTGATGGTATTTTTGAGGGGAATTTGTTGGTTTTTATTATATAAAAAAACTGTAGCATGATTGGTAAAAAAGCAATGTATATGTTCCCTAAATGCCTTGTTAGATCAAAAGAAAGTAGTATATTTGTGATTCCTTCCTTTTTTTTCTTCTTATTGAACTGTTGGAAACCTTTAAAAAGTATAAAAGAAGTAAATGACTAGCAAGCAAATAACAGATGACGATGATTTTGCAAGCTCAAGTTCAGTTCAGTTCAGTTCAGTGGTTTATTTAATGTCCTTTTATCATCGCCAGTAAATGCTACTAGACACTTATTTTAACCAACACAACCTACAGCAAAAGAACCTCCACTCCTGTAATTTAATCCAACCACGTTAGAACTTTCAAACCCCACATCTGATAAATGCATGCTTACTTAATGAAAATACCCTAAGTATTGATCTTTATAAAAAGATAATTGCAACTGGGTGACTGCGAAATAACCAGGCAATTTCAGCAAACATGTGACCATATAAGACAGTACTAACATTAATCAAAGTATTGTCATCTCGGGAGATACCTTTCGTTCCTTATAGAAGCGTGTCAACACTGATCATTCAAATAAAAGATGAAGTACAGAAATGTTTTCTCTGCCGACACCCAAGTAATACCATGAGAATATTTAGTGTTCCAGGGAGTATTCAGCCTTAATTTGATGAATTAAATCCTAACAAAACAAAAAATTAAACTATGTGCCTGGGACGAAACCGATGGTCAACTAGACATTTTTTTCACTTAAAATTCTTCTTATGTATATATTTCCATGATTTTTTCTATGACGTTTGCAAGCTGATACTCAAATTATACCTGGCATAATCTTATCTATCTAATCTATCTCTCTATCAAATTTTTACTCTGGTCTTGTCTATTCTGTCTGCCTGTTCGAGTCTGTCAATCAGACAGATTGTTTGTCTGTCTGTTTGTTTGTCCGTCTGTTTGGTTTGTCTGTCCTATACTCACGTATGTCTAATCCAAAGACATCAATAAAAAGTAAGTAACAATGTCCACTGGGACCATTTATATGAACTGAAAAACTTATACAGAATACTGAAACTGATCATAACTAGTCATACGCAATGATCACTTTTTTAAACATAACGGCTGGCGTATATACCATTTTGCTTAAAATATAATTAAAAAAAGGATAAAAAAACTAGTGGTATAAATCGACATAAGTGCTTAAAAATTGTGTAAATTGATATGGACATTTTTGCAATAATATGCTTCATAACAGTTGTATGGTATTATGTGTTTGATTAGTTTAGGCCTTGTCTTTCAACATTTCAGTTACATGTTCTTGTTCTTCAAAAGTCCGCCGTTCTCTTTTCTCAGTCTGATGGCAAAATCTAGCATTTTTAACTTCCCTTGCCTGTGCAGATAATGTATAAATGCCCTAGGTTGCTAGTTTTCTTCTTTTTTATGTAACTCATTTTTAAACATTTGCTCAGCTGTAGGAGGCTTTGCAGATGTGTCCTGATCAAGGGTGACAAGCATTTTTTTGAAATAAAAATAAAAAAAAGTTGAAAAAAGAAAAAAAAAAACAAACAAGCACACACTGACGATGACACCGGTAAGCAGTGCAGTTGTCTCCTCTGGCTAAAAAAAAATGTCCTCAACAAGACAGGCTCCAAATAGATGCTCCCAGCATGCTGTTGACACATCACTTCTGCTACAAGGGCAGGGACTTGGGTGTGCTGTGTACAAGATTGGCTGGGTTACGGGAGCGGAAAACTAATACCCACTGAGGTGGGCGTGGAAAGCTGTAGGAAAGGGTTCCCTTGGTTCGCAAAATGCAGCATTGCGCGGAAGACAGTGCGAGCACCCATACTTAAAACAAACGCAATCAATCATTTCACTGTGTTACAAACAATTTCTTCTCTGGGCTAAGAAAGTAGTGTCGTGTCAACATAACAAAGGTGCCTTAGGTTCAAAACAGAAAGAAAAAATCTGCCAGGTAGCATTATGCACTGAACACTAGGAATTAAGAAAAATCCAGGACCATGCTTCAATTCCAACACGACCCATGGTTTTATCTCCCCTAGACAGCAATCCGTTATATGGTTGATGGTCTTTGGAGTAAGAAAAAAGAAGGCCCTTTTTTGGGGGTGCTCTGAGTAACATTGAGTATGCCAGTTAACAAGAAGATCACACAAGAACAGGGGAGCTGCCCATGTAAAATGCATTAAAGAGTCTGCATAAATAGAAACAAAAGGCATACTAAAAAAAAGTTTAGAAACTGGTGGATGGCAACATACTATGGTAAGAGACACACTGTTCCAGGTAGAGATTAACCCAAGCTTTCAGTCCCTTTTCAGTGTCAGTTAAGTCATTTAGTTGCTATATACAAAAATTATTGTTTTAGAAACTTTTTAAAAACTCCCTGCTACATGACACTCTTGACTTTCGAATTCTGAGTATTTTTATGACATTGATCGTGTTGAGACACGAGGTGAGATTTGAAAACTTACTTCTCATTGGACCTAAAGTAGAAGGTAAAAATTCCACAAACTTGACAATAATTAAAAAACAATACGTATACCCATAGCAATATAAGCCTTTCAATCAGTCTTTTGTGATCTCATTGGGAAAAAAAAATCGCCCTCAAGCCAAATATTGCTTACGTATGGAAACTGATATCAATGTATACTGATTTTTCAGTAACAACGGTATAAAGCTTCATGAATGTTTGTGACATTACATCTTTGGGATCACTTGACTCACCGTAAAGGTAAAGGAATAAGTTCGAGGCTGCACTTTTAATCATTTACATGCCTAGATCATTCCATTACTTTTTTGGATTTGATGTATTTCCTTGAATGGATAATTGAAGATAAGAGAACAGAGAATAGAATTCTAAAACTCTGTGTGTGTGTGGTGTGTGTGTGTGTGGGGGTGTGGGGTGTGGTTTTGTGTTTGTTGTGTTGTGTACGGGGGAGGAAGTCATACAAAAACCGATTAACTGAAAATAAATTTTTTTAAAGCAGTTTATTTTTAAACCTCGTTGGGGGTGGGGGTGTGGTGTGTGTGTGGTGTGTTGGGGTGTTTTTGTTTTTGTGTGGGGTGTGTGTGTGTGTGGTGGTAACGGGAAAAAGGGGGGGGTGAGTTGGGAAAGGGGTGGGGGGGGGTATCTCGATTGTGAGCCAGTGAAAACCCCAAAATTTAAAGGTTATCCAAAAAAATTTTCCCCCAAATTTTTAAAATTTTCTCACCCAAAATTTTCCAAACATCAATTTTTCTTAATGCTCCAAAAAGCTGTTGACTTTTTGTTCATCGAAACCCCGTTATTTTTGACAGGGGGGATGGATGGAGAATGCAAGAGGGGGGGAAGGGAGGGGGGGGAGTACCTGAAAATTTGGGGCATACCGCAAAAATAAAGGGCCCCCCCTTTCTGTTTTTTTTAGTTTTAAAAAGGGTTTCAGACATTGCCCCGAAATTTAAAAATTTATTCTGTTTTCCCCAAAAAAGGGGGAATAAAGGGGAGAATATTTTAGGGGATTGTTTTATTGTTTAAACTCTTGGGTAAGCCACCTTGAATCAAAAATAAAATTTTTAATTTTTTTTTGTTGTAATTTATTTTGGGGGAATGTTCAAACTATTTTAAACAGATTTTAAATTATTTAAGTGGAATTACCTTCTTACGGGAAAAAATCCCCCTGGGTTAAAAAATAAGTTAACCCTGTTGTATTTGGGGCGTGTCAAGGGGTTTCCTCTCGTGGGCATTTCCCCCATCTCCTTCAGGGTAAGGCCCCTAGTTCCTTTTAAAGATCGCGCTTTCCCCCCCTGTGATCGTACGCCCCAACTACACACGGGGGTAATGTTATTAGGTTTTAGTCCGTCTGATCATCATGGCCTTTTTTGTAAAATTGGGTAGCAGAATCTCTATAAATATATGGCTTTGCTCAAAATGATTTATTTAAAGCAGGTTGTTTTGGGAAAAAGGGGTAGCTATATGTTTTCGGGCAAAAGAAGCAGGGGGGCTCAAAGAATTTCCCTGTTCAGTCCCTTCAGAAAGACCTGAACTTCATTTTTAAAATTTTACTTTAAAAACTTAAAAGGGGTTTCGGGGTGCCATCAGTAAGAGTTTTTTTAAATTTTTAAAAACACCACTGGGTGCTTTGTTCTAAAGAAACTAAAACGTCAGCATGAAGAGTGAAGAGATTTAAAAAAACAAAATTTCCCCTCGGGGAAAAAATGAAGTGAAAACCTTTAATTTTTTTGAAAAAAACAATCGTGTAAAAC
>JAMYXO010007929.1:0-5000 GCA_033310375.1 Conus canariensis
CTTTCTCTCTCTCTCTCTCTTTCTTGTTCTGTGTGTGTGAGTGAGTGAAAGAGATTTACTAGAGATGTGTGTGTGTGTGTGCGTGTGTGTGTGTGTGTGTGTGTGTGTGTGTGTGTGTGTGTGTGTGTGTGTGTGTGTGTGTGTGTGTGTGTGTGTGACAGACAGACAGAGATTGTTTATTAACGTATGCATTTGTTAATGTCACAGGAATAGATATATAGGTGAGTGGACACAAGAGAAAGTAACATTATGGTGAAATCAAATAAAATAGCACGGAGAGAGAGAGAGAGAGAGAGAGAGAGAGAGAGAGACAGACAGACAGACAGACAGAGAGACAGACAGACAGACAGACAGACAGACAGACAGACACAGAGACAGAGTTAGAGAAACAGACAGACAGACAGACAGAGTGAGAAAGATTCAGTGATTGAGATAAACTAACAGAAAGACAGACTCCAACAGACAAGATGTGGAGATGCACAGGACGGGGGACCCAGGGTGTCGGACAGTCTGACAGAGACAAAGAGAGAGACAGACAAACAGACGGACAGACCAGAAAGAGACGAAGACACAAACCGGCGAACACGGGAGGAGATCCCACCACAGGCAGACAGAGAACATGTGACACCGTTGTTCATGAATCTGCGACGGCACAACTGCGCGCGAATATGCGTGTGTGTGTGTGTGCGTGGGTTTGGGAGGTGGGATGGTGGTGGAGGAGTGGGTGGGTGGATATGAAGAATACTACTGATTTCTATTCCAGGTTACATCTATCTTTCTGCCTATTTATCTAACTATCTACTTACATACCTACTTTTTTACTAACTGATCTATCTGTTTATCTGTCTGTCTTTCTGTCTTTCTATCTGTAGATAGATAGATGGATAGATAGATAGATAGATAGATAGATAGATAGATAGATAGATAGATAGATAGATTTACTGACTGACGGATTGATATGTTAGTTTACATGCATGCTGCATATATATATATATATATATATATATATATATATATATATATATATATATATTATACATTAAAAAGCAAGTTAAAATCAAGCTTCTAAAAACATCTACAAATTTGTTTCACGCTGTGCGGTCGTTCAGGATGTGATGACTTGTGTTGCCAGTGCCACGTATATATATAGCTAGCTGGTTTGCTGTTGTTTTTTTCCCGTGCTACATGTGTTTCTCAGGTGTTTTTTTTTTCGCTGATAGGAACTTCCATTGTCTGCAATTGTTACCATTTTGTTCTCATTTAGAGTTGCAACTGTGGTTTACATAGTATATGTATTTCTCTTTAGCATAGATTGCATTTTTTTGAATTTGTTGTATGATGCTGCTCTTTTTAAAATTTTTCAAGATTGTTGTAGTCTATGTTTTTTTCTTTAAGTTTCCAAATGTATTTACTCAATTCTGTTTGGTTTTTGTATCTTTCTTTGTTGAATGATTGTTTATGGTTTGCATATCTAGTTTTGAATTGGTTTTCCGTGATACCTACATATGTTTCTTTTGCGTTCTCTGATGTTACAGTGGCTTGGTACACAATGTTGTTATAAAGGCATTTGTTGCTTAGGGGGCACTGTTCTTTTTTGGTACAGTTACAAGATTTCCTTTCGTTACCCTCCTTTTTTTCTGTGCTGCTTTTCATTTTGTTTGCTGAATCGATGGCATTTTTAAGGTTCGGCATACATGAATATGATAATTTGATGTTGTTTTTGTTGAATATCTTGAATAATTTATGGTCTTTTGGGAAAGATGATGTCAAGATTTTAAAGAATTCTTTCCCTACATTTGTTTTAACTCTTGCATCATATGGGGGATTGTACCATATGATATTCCTTTTCCTGTTCTTTCTGCATCTTTTTGTATCATTGTCTGGATCGTACTTAGTTTGTAATTGTAGCCACTTGTATGTAACGCCTCTTGGTATTCAGCTGTAGCGTTGTTGAATACTGTTTCGTTACATGACAAATTGGATAGTCTTTTATTTATGCTTTTGGGTATTGTTTTCAGTATGGAGGGTGGGTGATTGCTTTTGATGTTTACATAAACAGGCGTGTCATTTGGTTTCTTGTATGGTTTATATGTGTGTTGGTTGAGGTCTAACGTTATGTCTAAATAGTTCACTATCTTTTGTTTGCTTCTATTGTGATTTTTAAGTTTTGGTTGTGGAAAATTTTACACAATTCTTTTTTCTTATTTTCAATATTTCTAGGGTTGTCATTCAGAGCGGCAAGGCCGTCATCCCTGTACAGTCCAGTTTGTTTTCCAAGTTTTTTTTGAATATTGGATAACATGAATAGTCCGACAAGTTCGCAAGTTTCGGCACCATCGTATGATCCCATTGTGACATCGAAAGTTGAATTCCTGCTTGTGTTCTTAATCCAGGTTTCATTTTTATTGTGCAGTAAAGTTTTCTTTGTGTGGAAAATGATTTCCATTTCTGACCCTGATATTTCTGTGTACTTGTTGGCAAATTTTTATAGCTTTAGTTAGTAGCTTTTCATCTATAGATGGGTAGAAATCTACTATGTCAAATGTTATAAAAACTGTATTTTCTTGTTTATTGAGGTTTTTGAACCATTGTATTACTTCATATGTGTTTTTCCAGAGATTGAGTTCAGTGTTTTCTTTTATGTTTTTTATGGTTTTCTCTAAGATTTTTTTACTAATTTTCCCTAGTTCAGATTTGGAAGGGTTTATCAGTCTACATGTTGGGTTGTTCAAGAAATTGGGTTTGTGGTCTTTAAGTGTAATAAAGGCTTCTCTAGCTGCTGTGGTCTCTACTCTGTCACTTAGGTCCATTTGGTGCACAAGTTCCTTTTCTTTCTTTCTGATGTGATCATATGTAGCCTTGTCAGCCTTTCTGTAATTTTTCTGGATATTTTTATCAAGGAGTTTTGAGTACTCTTCAGGTTCTATTTTGTAAAAGTTATTGGTTTTATCCGCCTTCACAAATATTTTGGTGTCGTTTTGAATTTGTTTAATTTCCTTTTCTAACGCTGATTGAAATTTGTTATTAGATTTTTTGAAATCTATGTTGGCTAACATTCTTCTCATTTTTTCTTCAAATGTTTTCATTTCTTCAATGGCTGGTGGTACTCGCCATGATTTGAAGTCGTATGTATTTTTATCCTCTTTTTTAGCGTTGTATTTTAAAAAGAAAAAATGCTTTCCATCTCATATTTTTGATGAATTTTTCCGTTTGTCCTATCATTTTCTTCATGTAGCACTGGGGTTTAGCTAACGGAATGTTTTTGATGGATTGTTTTAAAGTTGATTTTTTCCATTTTAAAATTTGCTGATTCAAAGTGCTCAACGTATGGAGCAGTTAAGAGAATGGTACTGAGGATCAGCGCAATCTTAAAAACAGTGCTCAACCACAGTGGGAGCGACATTTGTTACATTAAAAGCAAGTTAAAATCAAGCTTCTAACCGAACCTTAAAAATGCCATCGATTCAGCAAACAAAATGAAAAGCAGCACAGAAAAAAAGGAGGGTAACGAAAGGAAATCTTGTAACTGTACCAAAAAAGAACAGTGCCCCCTAAGCAACAAATGCCTTTATAACAACATTGTGTACCAAGCCACTGTAACATCAGAGAACGCAAAAGAAACATATGTAGGTATCACGGAAAACCAATTCAAAACTAGATATGCAAACCATAAACAATCATTCAACAAAGAAAGATACAAAAACCAAACAGAATTGAGTAAATACATTTGGAAACTTAAAGAAAAAAACATAGACTACAACATATCTGGGAAAATTTTAAAAAGAGCAGCATCATACAACAACATTTCAAAAAAATGCAATCTATGCCTAACAGAGAAATACATTATACTATGTAAACCACAGTTGGCAACTCTAAATGTTAGAACAGAAATGGTTAACAATTGCAGACACAGACGGAAGTTCCTATCAGCGAAAAAAACCAACACCTGAGAAACACATGTAGCACGGGAAAAAAACAACAGCAAACCAGCTAGCTATATATATACGTGGCACTGGCAACACAAGCTCATCACATCCTGACGACCGCACAGCGTGAAACAAATTTGTAGATGTTTTTAGAAGCTTGATTTTAACTTGCTTTTAATGTAACAAATGTCGCTCCCACTGTGGTTGAGCACTGTTTTTAAGATTGCGCTGATCCTCAGTACCATTCTCTTAACTGCTCCATACGTTGAGCACTTTGAATCAGCAAATTTTAAAATGGAAAAAATCAACTTTAAACAATCCATCAAAAACATTCCGTTAGCTAAACCCCAGTGCTACATGAAGAAAATGATAGGACAAACGGAAAAATTCATCAAAAATATGAGATGGAAAGCATTTTTCTTTTTAAAATACAACGCTAAAAAAGAGGATAAAAATACATACGACTTCAAATCATGGCGAGTACCACCAGCCATTGAAGAAATGAAAACATTTGAAGAAAAAATGAGAAGAATGTTAGCCAACATAGATTTCAAAAAATCTAATAACAAATTTCAATCAGCGTTAGAAAAGGAAATTAAACAAATTCAAAATGACACCAAAATATTTGTGAAGGCGGATAAAACCAATAACTTTTACAAAATAGAACCTGAAGAGTACTCAAAACTCCTTGATAAAAATATCCAGAAAAATTACAGAAAGGCTGACAAGGCTACATATGATCACATCAGAAAGAAAGAAAAGGAACTTGTGCACCAAATGGACCTAAGTGACAGAGTAGAGACCACAGCAGCTAGAGAAGCCTTTATTACACTTAAAAACAACAAACCCAATTTCTTGAACAACCCAACATGTAGACTGATAAACCCTTCCAAATCTGAACTAGGGAAAATTAGTAAAAAAATCTTAGAGAAAACCATAAAAAAATAAAAGAAAACACTGAACTCAATCTCTGGAAAAACACATATGAAGTAATACAATGGTTCAAAAACCTCAATAAACAAGAAAATACAGTTTTTATAACATTTGACATAGTAGATTTCTACCCATCTATAG
>JAMYXO010007929.1:10000-11479 GCA_033310375.1 Conus canariensis
ACAAAAGCTACGTTCACACTAAACCAGGCCACTTGCCTGACGTCACCGTCACCTTGACTAGGTATGTCACACTCGGTTATACATGCAGCCATTTGCCGTCAGCAAGACAATGCTAGGCAATTAGACCAAGAAGGCAGCACTGTATTTTGACTAAAGCACACCTCTATTTACGTATTTGTGACGTTTTTGAAGAGTCAAAAGAAAGAAAAACAAGATGCAAAGCATATAAACGTACTCCCAGTTTATCTTGAATACGCGTGAGATATTCCATAAAGAGGAAAAACCGTTTTGGGCCGTTATAGCTGTTAGTAACGGCTATTCTAGTAAACATCGGCCATCATCTGTGACCCATAATGAAATACCTACAAATTTTCAGAAAGATCGGCCAAGTACTTTGTGAGATATTCCATAAAGAAGAAAAACCGTCATGGGCCGTTATAGCCGTTAGTAACGGATATAACTGTAAAATAAAACATCGGGCATCATCCATGACCCATAATGAACATACCTACAAATTTTCAGAAAGATCGGCCATGTAGTTTCTGAGATATTCCATAAAGAAAAAAACCGTTATGGGCCGTTATAGCCATTAGTAACGGATATAACAGTAAATAAAAACATCGGGCATCATCCGTGACCCATAATGAACATACCTACAAATTTTGAGAAAAGGATCGGCCCAGTAGTTTTGTCTGGAGCGAGTGGAACACAATTTGACCAAAGGACGGACGGACAGACACACAAAACACAGACACACAGACACACAGACTGCATTTCTTCGTTCCCATTCTAAAGTACCTCCCTGTTCTAAAAGAACTGGGAGTACAAAAAGAGGGGTGTCACTGCTAGCCTGTTAGACTGAGTGAAAAATTGCTGTGGGGCTCGACTTCTTTTCCTAGGCATTTCCCTGTGTTGCTGATGATATCTCCTTGTGGGGGTTTTATTACTTTTTTCGAAAGTGGCCCGACCTGATCTGGACAACAATGATGCGTCCTTCTTGGTCCTTCACGAATGAAACCGTCACTGTAATTATCTTAAAAACTTAAGTTCTTTGGATCAGCCAGCCATCTGCTCTGTGTGTGTGTGTGTATGTGTGTGTGTATGTGTGTGTTTTGTGTGTGGTGTGTGTGTGTGTGTGTGTGTTGTGTGTGTGTGTGTGCGGTGTGACAAAGTAGGTTACATTTGCTAAGTAGCACAGGCTGGCCCTGGCTTTGTTCAATGTGGATACACATTGTCAGCACCTTAGTGGCAGAGGTGAGAATAAAGTGTGTACAATGTACAGTCTGTTAAAATCTGTGGAAAAACAGAATCTAGTATTTACCTTCAGTGAAGAAAAACGTGAAACAGAGGACGAACGTATAGAAAGTGCTCAGTAAAGTTTACCAGTGGAAGCGTATTTAGTCATGAACCGGATATATTGTAGAGCGGAGAGTGGTCAATGGGGGGTACCATTATAGAATTTGATTGGTAAAAAAAAAA
>JAMYXO010007930.1:0-7500 GCA_033310375.1 Conus canariensis
TCCTCCCCAGGCCTTGTACAGTTCCTTTTCAGGGCCACTTGATATAGATCCACACGATCCAATTTCGGCTAGCTCGGGTAGAACACCCTAACTGGTCGCACCCCCCCCCCCCCCCCCCCCAAAGCTGTGAAGCCAGAGGACAAGGGTTGAGTCTCAGAGATCCAACCCAAAGCTGGACCTTGGGGATCCTCTTCGCCTCTTTTGACTCTCTTTGCCTTCCGCACCTCTTTCCTGCACAGTGGTTACAACCAGCTGTCGGTAGGAGGGAGTCACACAGGAGCTTCATGGGTTGCATCCCTAGAGTGGGATGTGGTTGGAATAAGTCCTGGACTCTGAGGTCATGGGTTGCCCTGAAAACCCAACAGTGGGAGGAGGGGGTGGGGCATATACAGCACTACTCCGATACCACCAGAACGACAACATGTTTAGATGGGAAGCAAACATTTATTTTTTTTGTTTTGTTTCAAAATTGGTCGCTAGACAGATTCGAACTCAAAACAACTGACTGCAAACATGCTACTCTACCAATGAACCACCGAACATTACAAACGGAGATACCCGCAAGCAGGTAAAAAAGAATCAAACCAAAACATCAGCCACTCTTCGACAACTCTGTCTGAGGTCTGGTGCTGCCAAAAAGCATACCGGAATAGCTCTGTGCTAGAGCGCCGGACTGTCTGAGGTCTGGTGCTGCCAAAAAGCATACCGGAATAGCTCAGTGCTAGAGCGCCGGACTCGTCATTTTTCCCTCGGAGTGAACATTTGTTCTGACTCCATTTCCCATACATTCCTTCGAATGAGACAATAAACCGAGGTTCAGTGTGTGAACGCACGCATAACATCTTGCACACACGTCAAATCCCATCACCAACTTTCGGTAGAGAAGGCCAGTTTGGCCGTTGGTATGGATGACACGTTACACACAGCATGCACCCTGCCTGAGAAATGGAAAGAATGAATGAATGAAGGAAGGAAACTGAGTGAACGACAATGAAGGGTATTGATTGGATGACACGGGAAACGACTGAATGAAGCGCCAGCTGACAGCTCTTCAGTCGGCGCTACCAGGTAGGCAGCCCGTTGTGTAAAGGAGTGTGGATTGTAAAGCGCTTAGAGCTTGGTATCTAGCCGAGGATAGGCGCTATATAAGTAGTCATAGTAATGATGATAATAATAAAGCATTCATTGCTGGCCATCAAGTCACTGTTTTACAGTCCACTGTCCTTCACTCCCTTTCATACAGCTACGACGCCCGGCATTCTCACAAGTATGAGAAGCGACTGCGCGCATTCAAGCTGAAGTACTGCAAAAAATACTCTATCATCAGCCTCTGCCATGTGTCCGTCAGGTGAATAATGATGAACCGCGAGCAGTGCCAGCCGTGGCCATGCTCTAGTGTGCTTCTGCAGCGTGAGCCGTGTGTCTGAATGGAAGACGTGGAGCGGTGTGTGTCTGCATGGAAGACGTGGAGCTGTGTCTGAATGGAAGACGTGGAGCGGTGTGTGTCTGCATGGAAGACGTGGAGCTGTGTGTCTCTGAATGTAAGACGTGGAGCTGTGTCTGAATGGAAGACGTGGAGCTGTGTGTGTCTGAATGGAAGACGTGGAACTGTGTGTCTGATTGGAAGACGTGGAGCTGTGTGTCTGAATGGAAGACGTGGAGCTGCGTGTCTGAATGGAAGACGTCGAGCTATGTGTGTCTGAATGGAAGACGTGCAGTTTGAAGTAAAGGAACAATGCAGTTTTCAAGGATCGACGAGTAATAAAACAGCAGTCATGTGTAAGAAATAAACAATGCAATTTGGAGGGATCACAAAGAAAGAACAATCTTCAAAGTTCATAGATATATATATAAGGGAAAAATGCCATTCTTAGAGGTCGCAGATAAGAAACCTCTGTTCAACACCCATAAATTGTCACAGTCACAATTTAGATGGGACAAAAAGAAAGAAAAACAACGACAGGTAATAAACAAAAGATTAATGCACTGTTTAAAGGGTCAAGAATAAAATAAAAAAAAACTCAGGAGTTATAAATAAAGCAACATTGTAATTTCGACGGGTCGCAAAGAAAGGAACATTACTCAAAGGTCATAAATAACAGGAAAGTGCAGCTTTCAGGGAGGCCGGGGGGGGGAAGATGTCAGAGTCCACACTTACGGAAGAACAGTCAGAGATTAAAAAAAAAAAAAAAAAAAAAGAAGAAAAATAAAAGGACAATGCAAATTCAAGGGGTCAGAGGTTAGGAATAAAATTCAAAGGACACCACTTATTTCAAGGGAGTCCACATATAAGGGTTCAAAGGTCATCATGAAAGGAACGGTGCGGTTTACAGCGGAGTCTAGACATAAGGAACGATATCAAAGGTTCATCATTACAGGAACGATGCGTTTTTCAGGGGGTGGGGGGTGGCGGTTCCAGAAATCAGGAACACTGTTCAAAGGCTGTTAGTGAAGGAACGATGCCACCTTCAGGGCAGTCAACGAATGAAGAAAAATGTCCCAGTTCCACGGACTAAAGTTCGTGACATTGCCTCTTGTATAAACAACAGTGTGAACACAATGTCAACAGCTGACGTATGACTGCGATTTACCTTTACCTCACAACTGAACATGGTACCACCAAACTACTGGACATTGTAAATCACATCCTGTCTAACAATGTCTTCAACTTTGACGGAGAGCTCTACCGACAAATACACGGAACAGCAATGGGCACGCCTATGGCACCATCGATTGCCAATGTGTTCATGGGCTGGCTGGAGAAGAGGATCTTGGCACAGTCTCCATGGCGCATTGATCTCGCCATGTGGCGTAGATACATCGATGACATCATCATGTTGTGGATGCAGGGTGAGCAGAACTTGAAGGAGTTTCTGACCTGGCTAAACATGCAGCATCCAACGATCAAGTTCACCGCCAGTTATGGAACAGTGGCTATCCCTTACCTGGATGTCAGCATCAGCATCGAAAATGGTCAGATCACCACTGACCTGCACACCAAAGAAACTGATGCGCATATGTACTTGCCGTTCAACTCATGTCACCCACGACACTGCATGAGGGGGATACCATACGGACAGTGCCTACGCATACGCCGCATTTGTTCTGAGGACGACAAATTCCAGCAGAGAAGCAAAGAACTACAGCAAAGATTGATCAAGAGGGGCTATCCAGCTACACTTGTGGAGGCATCCATTGAGAAGGTGAAAGTTATCTCCAGGAGTGACGCTCTCAACTATGTGAGCAGAAAGAACAATGCAGAGAGAGTGCCGTTCATCATCACCCATAACCCTTCAAATCCTCCACTTGGCCAGTGGCTCAAGACATACATGAAGGTCCTCCATACAAGCAGGAGGATGACCAAGGCTGTTCCATTTCCTCCAATCGTGGGGGAAAGAAACTGTACTAACCTCCGCAAACTGCTGATGCCTTCATGCTTGCCCCCTGATGTACCTCAGACTGGTATTGGCGATCAAGGTGAAGATGCACATGAAGATGCAACAGGTTGCCACAAATGTGGCAAACGACGGTGTATCATCTGCAAAGAACATCTGCAGGAATCACCTAACTTCACCAGCGTCAGGACAGGTCAAACTTTTAACATCAGAGATGCGGTCTACTGTACTTCCAACAATCTAGTGTACTTGATTGACTGTGCAGCGTGTCATGATGTGCAGTATGTTGGGGAGACTGGCAATACCCTGGTGGAGCGCTTCTATGCCCACAGGTACGACATCAGGCACAAGAAGGACACTTTGGTTGCCAAACACTTCAATGGCCCCGGTCACCAGTTGACCGACCTCCGCTGCACAGTCATCGAACTTATGAAAAATCTTGACATCAATAAGCGAAGAGAGAGGGAGAGGTTCTGGAGATACAAACTCAAGACGAACTATCCACAAGGGCTCAATGTGTGGGTCTGACTGAACAGAGAAACGGAGGATGATGGAGTTGTGCACGAGAGAGAGAGAGAGAGAGAGAGAGAGAGATGATGTCACAGATAATGTCACCAATGGACGTCATTTTTTCTATTGCGTCACTTGTTGTCATGCGGCCTGAAGAAGAGCAGTGGCTCGAAAGCTTGCGCTAAAACAGACGGTGTTTTGTGTTTTTATTGAATTTAATTATATTTTCCACTTGTGAGGAACACTAAGAATCCTTCAAGGATCCACCGATAAACCCAAACGTGAGTAGAATGAGCTTTGAACTGACCATTCATTTGTTTTCATCAAGATGAGCAACGACCAAGATCAATTTGCATCCGCTTCAGCTGGATCTGGTTTACCCCATAAGCTAGTTTCTACTTGCTGCAGCTTGACAGACAAGTTGACGCGTTTCAAATCTCACAAGCAGTTTCTGGCCTCATGTCTCTCAAAGGGATTGACACCGAAAGGCTTAGAGCTTCACTTCGCATTCTCCGGATTACCTGATGATCCTAGTCTGATCAACAACATCAGATCGACTTTGTCTCATGCAGAAAAGACCATCATACGCGCCTGCACTGAGTTCTACGAGGCAGCAGCCCCGGACTTGGATGATCAACTGAACATCGCCAAAACCATGCTGAAAGGCACAGTGAGTGAACGTGAGTACGAGGCCGCTCTCCATCGCCTGAGTTATAAAGAAGAGTATTTGGCAAGAACTTGTAACCAAAGAAAAATGAACAAACTAAGACAGCTTGAAAACAGCAGGGGCCTATCACCACACAGGGCCCAGCATGCTGCCGTCAGCCCTGAGAGAACTGACAGTAGGCACAACACGCAGCCAGAAAATATCAGTATGCTGATCTCTCCTGCACCAGTACACGATCGGGCTTTCATTGGAACACCTAACCAGACTGACAGTGAGCGCAAAACACAGTTAGACGCTACCAGAACGACAGAAAATGTCAGCAAGCCGACCTCTCCTGTATCAGTACACAATCGGACTTTCACGGCAACACCTAACCGCATTGACAGTGAGTACAAAATACAGTTAGACGCTACCAAAACAACAGTCTCTGCTGCACCAGTGCAGTCACAGGGTCAGCATGCCTCTCAGCCATCTAGGGCGCGTAAACGGAATCGCCGATTTCGACGAAGACACGTCATTAACTCTGAACCGGGTCATGTTATCAACGTATCATCTGTGACTCTATCAGATGAACAACGCAAGGTCCTCTCCTACGGCCCCAAATTCTGCCCCACGCCAACATCGTACGATGAACGACAACTGTTGGATGACATGAAGGAGGGGATAAGGCGACTACGCCTGAAGGAGTTCTTCTATGATGAAGACGCCCCTGCAAGATTGCCAGCTACTTTGAAGTTCTACAAAAAGACCTACTGGCAACCACCTACTGGCAGGGACAACGCCCTTGAAGCGTACTGTAACACCATTGAAACACTGGTGGACAACCACATACCCCAACCAACTAAACATCGAAACCTCAGCAAGGATGAACGCAGGGCCATCAAAGAACTAAAGGAGCTGGTTCAGAATAGAAAGGTGAGAATTACACCTGCTGATAAGGGGGGAGCAGTAGTAGTGCAGGACTTTGATCAGTACAAAGCTGAGGCGCACCACCAGCTGAAGAATACTGGACATTATGAAAAGCTGCAGCAAGACACTACAGTCCAAACTGCACAGGTCTCCAACGGACACTTCGCAGATCTACGTGATGCCAAAGTCATTGATGAGAACTGCTACAAATGGGCAAGATTGTAGATATCAATGCAGTCAGGACTCATCAGTTCTATCACCTACCCAAGGTTCATAAAGACCGCCAGAATCCACCTGGAAGACCTATCATCTCTGGAGTCAATGGACCAACTGAGAATCTGTCAAAACTGGTAGACTTTTGGCTTCAGCCTGTAGTCCGTGCTTTACCATCATACGTGAAGGATACTACACATTTCCTTCAAATTCTGGAAGACTGGAAAACCACGAGTGGACCTTTGCCTGAGGACACCCTGATTGTCACTGTAGATTGTGGTAGGACTTTATACCAACATTCCTCATCATGAAGTTGGCGAATCCCTGGCAGAAATGATGAGTGAGTTTGGTCATGTTACAGACAAGATCCCCAGTACCACCAAACTACTGGACATTGTAAATCACATCCTGTCTAACAATGTCTTCAACTTTGACGGAGAGCTCTACCGACAAATACACGGAACAGCAATGGGCACGCCTATGGCACCATCGATTGCCAATGTGTTCATGGGCTGGCTGGAGAAGAGGATCTTGGCACAGTCTCCATGGCGCATTGATCTCGCCATGTGGCGTAGATACATCGATGACATCATCATGTTGTGGATGCAGGGTGAGCAGAACTTGAAGGAGTTTCTGACCTGGCTAAACATGCAGCATCCAACGATCAAGTTCACCGCCAGTTATGGAACAGTGGCTATCCCTTACCTGGATGTCAGCATCAGCATCGAAAATGGTCAGATCACCACTGACCTGCACACCAAAGAAACTGATGCGCATATGTACTTGCCGTTCAACTCATGTCACCCACGACACTGCATGAGGGGGATACCATACGGACAGTGCCTACGCATACGCCGCATTTGTTCTGAGGACGACAAATTCCAGCAGAGAAGCAAAGAACTACAGCAAAGATTGATCAAGAGGGGCTATCCAGCTACACTTGTGGAGGCATCCATTGAGAAGGTGAAAGTTATCTCCAGGAGTGACGCTCTCAACTATGTGAGCAGAAAGAACAATGCAGAGAGAGTGCCGTTCATCATCACCCATAACCCTTCAAATCCTCCACTTGGCCAGTGGCTCAAGACATACATGAAGGTCCTCCATACAAGCAGGAGGATGACCAAGGCTGTTCCATTTCCTCCAATCGTGGGGGAAAGAAACTGTACTAACCTCCGCAAACTGCTGATGCCTTCATGCTTGCCCCCTGATGTACCTCAGACTGGTATTGGCGATCAAGGTGAAGATGCACATGAAGATGCAACAGGTTGCCACAAATGTGGCAAACGACGGTGTATCATCTGCAAAGAACATCTGCAGGAATCACCTAACTTCACCAGCGTCAGGACAGGTCAAACTTTTAACATCAGAGATGCGGTCTACTGTACTTCCAACAATCTAGTGTACTTGATTGACTGTGCAGCGTGTCATGATGTGCAGTATGTTGGGGAGACTGGCAATACCCTGGTGGAGCGCTTCTATGCCCACAGGTACGACATCAGGCACAAGAAGGACACTTTGGTTGCCAAACACTTCAATGGCCCCGGTCACCAGTTGACCGACCTCCGCTGCACAGTCATCGAACTTATGAAAAATCTTGACATCAATAAGCGAAGAGAGAGGGAGAGGTTCTGGAGATACAAACTCAAGACGAACTATCCACAAGGGCTCAATGTGTGGGTCTGACTGAACAGAGAAACGGAGGATGATGGAGTTGTGCACGAGAGAGAGAGAGAGAGAGAGAGAGAGAGAGAGAGAGAGAGATGATGTCACAGATAATGTCACCAATGGACGTCATTTTTTCTATTG
>JAMYXO010007931.1:0-11478 GCA_033310375.1 Conus canariensis
GAAAAACCCGGGACCCCCAAAAGCCCCCGCCCCATTTTCACGCGGGGGCAGCAAACCCAGGGCCCAAAGAAAAACCCTTGCCACTAAAAAACATGCACTAGTCGCTGGGGGGGGGCAAAAAGCGGGTTTTCCCCCCAGCAGACCTCCCAGAAGGGAAAGGAGTCACCCAGAAACCTTCAAAAGATTTGGAAAATGGACCGCCCTAGTATTCCACTCTAAGTAAAACCCCAGCACTGTTCAAAAACGAGCCAGGGTGCCAAATGAGAACAGAATGGAGGCACCCCCAAATCTAAAAGGGCCCCTTAAAAGAAAGTAAATTGGGCAAACACCCTGAGGGAAAAGGGGCAAACAGGTAAAAGCCTCACTGCAAAAATTGGGAGCTAGGGGGTTTGAAGGCCCGTCGCTTAAAAGCCCTTTAAAAACCGCTCCCCTTGCGGGGAAGGAAAAAAACCAGAGCCCTGAAAGAAATTTTGGCAGAAGCGGCAGAGAGGGTTCAAGCTGGATCGGTAAAAGGAGGAACAAAATTTAAATTTTCAAAAGGCTTAATTTCCCAACAAAAACGGGTTTGCCCTGTGGCTCAGTGGTTAAGCGCGAGCCTTTAAGTGGAAAAGGAGCATGCCCAAAAAATGGTCTTTGGGTTCAAAACCCAGCCAGGGTTTTCGCCCCCAAGAGGGGAAAAAAAGGGGGGGGCCGCAGAGGGACACCCGGGAGTCATGAACCCGGGTGGGGCCCAAACCCCCCCCTAGAGTGTAAGGAGATAAGGGCCGAAACATTTTGCTTGAAGGGGGTTTCCCTTTTCTGGGGACCCCTTGCTGCCACGCCCCTCCCACGAGTTTTTTTCCCTACTTGTTTGCTGAAAATGCTTGTGATGTGAGTTCTTAAAACACAGAGCAAAAAGAATGAGAAAATTGATGTTTTAAAATTGGGTTTTGCGTAGGATTGCGACTTTTTTTAAAGACAGGGAGGAGAGGCTTTTGCAGGGACTTTTTAGAAAAAGGGGGAAATTGGAAGGGGGGGGGAGGTGAAAGGGCGAAAGGAAATAGGCGGTGGGTTTGGAATGGTAAAGGGGGGGAGGGGCTTTTGGGGGGGTGGGGGGGGGTTTTTTTGGGGGGTGGGGTGGGAAATGCGGAGGGAAAGATCTAGGGGAGGGAGGGAGTTTTGAGCCCTGTTTATGACTTGCTTCAGGATTCAAGTTGGATACCGGGTTTCCCAATTTTTTTCCCAAATTAAAATCCTCTGAGGAAGAGCAGAAATCGGGTTTGGAAATATAGGGAACATAAAAATGGGTCTGGTTTTTCTCCCCCCGTTTTCTGCGCGCCTCATTTCAGATAATAGATAGATAGACAAGGGCACGCGCGGGACGCAGCATTCACACACACACACACACACTCGTGTTCCCACGCGCCGCGCGCGGTGTGTGCGGAAACGCGCGCCGCGCGCCTAAAAAACCCTTTCCTTCTAGCCTTAAAAAGTGGGGTAAATTTTTGGGTCCCGTAAGAAAACCAAAAACAGGGTAACTTTTTATTCAAGATGGGACAGCCTTTTTAAACCTTTAATTTAAAATCCCGACAAATCCAAAAAACGAACAATCTAATAGTGGGGGGAAAAAAAAAGCGCAGGCCAACAAACCCGAACTGTCTTCAAGTTTTTGACTTGGCCCAAAAATTTGGGGTTAAAGGAGGGGGGGAAGGGGGGGGGGTTTTTTAAGGGAAGGAGAAAAAAATGGAACACGGGAAAATTTAAAAAAAATATGTTTTCAGTATGAAAAAATTTAAATAGCTGCATAAGGGAACCATCGCAATCCCTTTTTTAAGGAAAATATATTTTTTATTGCCTGCTCCGAGGGCCCTTTTGTTGCGGGTCGGGAAATCATCAGGGAGAAACGGCAAATTTTTTGGGTTTCCCTCCTACCGGCGTCCCAAAAAGAGGCCAACCACAGTCCCCTAATTTCTTTTGGGGGTTCCACCACCCCCAAAGGGGGAAAAAAGAATCCAATAGGGACCCCCAAAGCAGTCATGGGAAAAAGTAGTAAAAAAAAAACCAAAAAGAAAAAAGTGGGGAGGAAAAAAAAGTTGCGGGAAAAAATAAAGAAATTTTGCAAAAAAGTATTAAAAAAAGTAGGGGAAAATCTTTGAAACCTTAAAAGCTTGAGGGTTCCCCCCAAAAAGCAAAGGGGGAGATCAAAAGGGTAAACACACGACGGACAGAAAAAAAATAACCCCAATTTAATCCAAAAAAAAAATCGGAAATTTAAACGACAGGGGGAAAATTAAAAGTTAAACATTTAAAAAATTGGGGGGTTTTTTTTGCTCCCGTAAAAAAAACCAAAAACCCCAGTAAAATTTTTTTACAAGACTTGGGGACAGCCCTTTTAAAAATTGAATAAATTTAGACAAAAACACAACGGAAAAATCTAATACTGTTTTGGGGAAAAAAAAATCGCAGGCCCAAAAAATTAACGTCTTCATATTTAAAGACATGGCAAAAAATTTTTGGGGCTTCCGGGGGGGGGGGGGGGGGGGGGGGGGGGGGGGGTTTTGAAAATTTTGGGGAAAAATGGGGAACCCTGAAATTTAAAAAAAATAAATTTAAAAGATATGAAAAATCTTTAAAGCTGCAAAGGAACCCCTCGCAATCCCTTTTTAAGGCAGATATAAATTTTTAATGGGCCCGTTCCAAGGCCTTTCATCCGTGGGTCGGAATCAACAGGGAGAAAAAGGTGGTTTTGTTGGGTCTCCTGCGTCAAAATTAAAACACACCCCCGTCCATAAAACTTCATTTTTTCCCCCACCCAAAGGGTTTCCCAAAAAATCCAAAAAGCACCCCCCCAAAACAGCCCGCGAAGAGTATTTAAAAGAAACAAAAAGAAAGTGTGGGGGGGAAAAAAAATTGCTGAGAAAAATAAAAAACATTATCAAAAAGTATTTAAAAAGTAAGGGGGCAAATCTTTGAGCCTACCCTTTAGGTTTTCCCCCCAAAAAATGCAAGGGAGATTTAAAAGACAAACACCAAACCACGGGCAGAAACAAAAAACAAATAACCCAATTTAAAACAAAACAAAAAACGGGAGATGAAAAGGGAGGGGAAAAGTAAACGATAAGCAGTTTTAAAAAGTGGGGGAGTTTTTGCTTTCCCCTTTTAAAAAAACCTAACACACGTAAACTTTTATTCAAACTGGCACAGCCCCTTTTAAAATTGAAATTTAATTCCCGACAAATACACAGACGAACCCAAACTAATACTGGTTTGGGGAAAAAAAGCCGGGGAGGCCAACAACTGAACTGTCTTCATAGTAATGAAATTGGCCCAAAAATTTGGACTTACGGGGGGGGGGGGGGGGGGGGGGGGGGGTTGGGGGGGGGGGGGGGGGGGGGGGGGGGGGGTGGGGGGGGGGGGGGGGGGGGGGGGGGAAAAAAGAAACCCGGGAAAATGAAAAAGAAAAAAAGGGTTTCAAAAATAAGAAAAAAAATCTTCAAATAGCGCATAAAGGGGAACCAAACGCAATCCTTTTGAAGGCAGATATATTTGTAATTTCCAGCTCCGAGACCTTTCGTCCCGCGGGTTTTGGAATCATCAGGGAGACACGGGAAAATTGTGGTTCCCTCTCCTGGCGTCAAAAGACACCCAAACCACAGTCCATAATACTGGGGGTGTTTCACCCCCAAAAGGGTAAAAAAAAGAATCCAAAGCACCCCCAAAGCAGCCAGGGAAGAGTAGTAAATGAAACCAAAACGAAAGTGTGGGGGGGAAAAAAAAGTTGCTGAAAAAAAAAAGACATTATGCAAATAGTTAAAATGGGGGGAAATCTTTGACCCTACGCTTGAGGTTCCCCCCAAAGATGCAAGGGAAATAAAAAGACAAACACACGAGGGGCAAAAAACAAAACAAAAACCTCAATTTAATCAAAAAAAATGGGAAATGAAAAAGGCAGGGAACAGAAAACGATAAACGTAAAAAAGTGGGGGTTTTTTGCCCCCCATAAAAAAACCTAAAAAAGGTAGTTGTGTTAGGTTTTCTGTTTGGACAGACCGACCCGGATCGGACTACCCAAAACTAAATTTCAAAATTTACGGCCTAGGCCAATTTTGAGATTTACTTTGGACTAAAAAGCCACTCAAAATGGAATTCAGCCCCCTTTGGGGGGGGAATTCGAGTTTGGACTAGCCCAAACGGGAATTGTGTCTGCTGGATTGATGGAATTGTGAAAGGGAAATCGTCAATAAATTTGCAAGTCGAAATGTAAAAATTTATCTTTGGGACCCCCCGTGGAAAAGGCTTCACAACTTGTCGCGGGCCACACTCACACACGTCTTCAAACACGCTACAGCTCGAGCGTTTTTCCCGCTGTTTCCATGACTTCGGCCTTTTTTTTACACGGCCCGCATGTCCGACGCGTTCATGGCACCACAAAATTGTGGGAACAAACCTCTCTTTTCACCAAGGACAATTCTGACTTTTGGCAGAAAAACAAGTCCCCTTTCCAACAACTTCGAGCTTGTAGTGTTTTTGTCCCCCTATTTAAACTTGGGCCCATCGTACATTTGGCAAGCTTCCTCCAGTTTCGTGCGCACAGTCTTGTAAAATTTTTTTGGGAAACGCAAAATGTGCCCCTTTCCGTTGATCTAGCGTTGGGATAATTTTGTCGATCTCTTCAAAAAAATCGTTCTTTTTGGACAGAATCCATCGTCACCCCCGGCAGTAAAAACTGTTTCAACGGATGATGACTGCTGGGTTGCGGCTGTTTTCTTTGTATATTGTTCACCGACGGGCAGAACACTACTCGGTAAAACACTTACAGGGGCAAAGAACGTTGAACTGATTTCAGTGCTCTGGCCCGGTGTCGTGACAAAAACGTTTGTGCCACCTTGCCACCTGCTCATCGAAACGATACTTTTCATATTTGTGTTCCCAAGCAGACGTAAAATCAGTTTTTTCAAAAACCCAAAAGTAAAAAAAATATACTCAAAAAAAAGGGTTGGGGGTGTGTGTGTGTGTGTGGGTTTTGGGGGTTTTGTGGGTTGTGTGTGTGTGTGTGGGTGTGGGGGTTTAATTCCATTTTGGACTGAATTCCAGTTTGGACTTGCGGTTGTCCAAATTAGAACTCATGTGGCCAAAAGCCGTATTAAAGATTCCAGTTTGGACTGACTTTTGCTAGACCAAATTGGAATCTTAAAGGGGGACTGGGCCTATTGAGTTTTTTTTGGGACGGTAAAAGTCTGCCCAAACTGAATTTTAATACGGCCTGGGCCAATTGAGATTTATTTGGGGGGACTAGACCGATTCCGGATTGGACTGGTTTTTTTTTTCCAGTCTGGGCTGTGACCTTATGTTATTTTTATATATATAAAAATTATAATTTTTTTTTTTTTTTTTTTCCCCTTGCTATGCAGGGCACTATGGGGCCTCAAAAAACCCTTTTTTTGTGGGAAAAAATTTTTTGGTGCCAAATTGCATGGGGACGTGTTCCCCTTACCCCAAAAAAAAAAACCAACACACACCCCACACCCCCAAAAAAAACAACCACAAACAAACAAAAAAAAAGGCCTTATACTCACATACATAATTACATACATGCATATCATGGCCTACTTTTTTTTTACTTTTTTCTTGTTTTCTTTTCAAAAACGATTTAGTTTAAACATATATACAAAAACATGCATCATTCAACGACGAACCACAAAAGGAGAGAAGGCAAATGGGGAAAAATAGAAGAAGGGAGAAAAACCCAGACACCAGAAACAACAGAGAGAGAGGACCGAACGAAACCAGTTGTCTTATAATTCGAAAAATAAAACAATTTTTCGCTCATTCTCCAGCTGTACTCCCCCGATGCCAAAAAAATTCCCCCCCCGTTAAACCCCTTCCAATAACCGAGCCCCCCCCAAGGGGGCAAAAAACGAAAATGGAACACCACGCCCAACCCCCGGTTTTCCGGGACAGAGTGGTCCGCCCTTGGTACGAATTCAGGAAAATTTTGGCCGGGTTCCTGTTTTAAACCGGGGGTTTTGGTTTTCACCTCAACATTCTTCACGACCTCCTTTTTTGGTTAATTTCAAAACAAACTTTCTTTGGGGGCAACTAATTCCCCCATTTCCTTCTTTTCTGTTTTCTTTTTTTTCTTTTTTTTTTTTTTATATTTTTCCCCTTTTTTTGGGGGTTATTTATTTTTTCTTCCTTTTTTTTCCCTTCTTCTTCTTTTCTTTTCTTCTTCTTCTTCTTCTTCTTCTTCTTCTTTTCCTTTCCCCAGTATTACCCCCACCCTCATCCAAAATCCCTTCCCCCCTTTTCTTTTCTTTACTTTTTTTTTCTTCTTTTTTTTCTCTCCCCCCCTCAATTTAGTTATCCTTCTAGAAAATACTCCCACCCTCTTTTCTTTTTCATTCTGATTACTCTACCGCATCTTCCATTGTCCATTATCGAATCGTACTTCTTTATTCTGTCAAGGGATTTTCTCAGCCCTTTCAAAGTCCCTGTAATTATTCTCCCCTAAAATTTTTCCCCCTTTAAATGGGTTTTCCCAAAGAATTCTGCACTTATTATATTTTTTTTCTTTTTAAAAAAAAAGTTTCGTGGTTTCTCTCTCTCTCTCTCTCTCTCTCTCTCTCTCTCTCTTCTCTCCTCTCTTCTCTCTTGGGGGTTTTTGTGTGGTGTTGTTTTTTTGTGTTTTGGGTGTGTGTGTTTTTGGTTTTGTTTTGTGTTGTGTGTTTGTGTGTTTTGTTCGGGGGTTGTGCACGTTGTGTTGTACTGTGTCGGCATTGTCTTTGTGTGTGTGTTTTGTGTTTTGTGTGTTGTTTTGGGGGGGTTTTGTGTTCCCGGGTTTGCGGGGCCCTTTAATGATTTTTCATGTTCCATTTGTTTATTTTACCTTTTTTAAGGGACTTAATTTTAAAAACACATAATAAACATTCTCCCCCCCTTCTCTCTCTCTCTTCTTCTTCCCCCCCCTCTCTATCCTCTCTTCTCCCCTCTCCATTTTTTGAGCCCACAAACGGGGTTTTTTAAAAAATGAATGCGCTGCCTTTTTAGTAGGGTTAAGTGGTTCCTTATACCCATTGGAGGAGTGCTTTAAACAGATATGCCAACACACCCCTCCTCTCTCTCTCTCCTCCTCCTCCTCTCTGTGTTTGTGGTGTGGGGGTGTGTTTTGGTGTGTGTGTGTTGTGTGGCGCATGCGCACGGGGTGTTTATAAGAGAGATAAGAGAGAAGAGAGAGAGAGAGAGAGAGTATGTTTTGAGGGTGTGTGTGTGTGTGTGTTGTGTGTGTGTGTGTGTGCGTTGTGTGGTGTGTGTGCGTGGGTGTTTTTGGTGTGGGGTGTGTTGGCACCCGGGGTGCATGCACGCACCCTTTTTATAAGCAGCATGCGTGCCCCTTGGTGTGTGTGTTTTTGGGGTTTGTGTTGTGTTTGTGTTGTGTGTGGGGTGTGGTGTGCCTGCGTATATTTGTATTTTGGGCATATGTCACGCGAGGTGCACGCAAAATGCTCGGGTGCGGGCAGTTTGTGGGGGAAAAGCAAACATGCAGGGGGCAAGCGGGGTTCGTGGTGCGTGGGGTTTGGTGAGTGGTGTTTGCCAGTGGGGGTGTGGGGTTTATTTGTGCGTGGGTTAACCCCGCGCACGCCGCGCGCGCGCGCGTGTGATGGTTGTGTGTGTGTGTGCCCACGCGCGTATGTTTGTTAGGGGGGGAGAGGGAAGGCTGGGTGGGGGGAAAGTGAGGAGATGGGGGAGGGGGGAGCACATGCAAGCACCTTTATAAAGCTTTCACAGTTAACTTCCCCTTTTTTTGGGCCCAAAAACCGACACCAGCTGTGTTCTAGCACGGGGCGGCAGGGCAAATGTAAAGAAAGTACTCCCCTCCCCAAAAAAACAAATGAAAACAACGAACCCCCTCATGTACAATTTTCATAAAGGTTTACTTCTAGGGGGTTTTTTTTTTTTCTCATTTAGTATGAAAAGGGGGTGACCGCAAAGGGGGAAAATTTAATCAAACTTAAAAGGAAATTTCTTTTGATTTTTTTTTCATTTTAAACTCAATTCTGATGATTTATAAAAAAAAAAAACGTTAGAAATTTGAATACAAAGCGTGATATTTTAATTGTGTTGAACCCTTTTTTAAATTTCTTTTTCGAAGGTTTTTTCTTGAACGTATAAAACAAAAGTACGTATCAAGAACACCCCCTTTTTTAAAGGGAAAAGAGATGCAAAATTTTCCACATGCATGATTCCGTTTATGAAAAGAAAATCGTGTTCCAAACATCAAAGGGGAAAAAAAGGTTTTCAAAGGGAAATAATCGAAACAGTTTCAAAATGTGTAGAAGACTTCGTTTTTTTTCCCCCCTTTTGTTAAACACCAGATAATGAGTTCTTTTGAGTGGTAACTTCGAATATTTAGAGCGGGGTGTATTTTCTGTCCATCTTTTATCAAATCCTTCAGCCTCAAGGTATTTTCTTGCTCTCTTTTGCAGGAGGAATTGGAGAGTAGCCACAGGACCGAGTACATTACAAAAGACCCAAAAGTTCGTTTTTCTCCATACACTCCAGCAGTAATACTCGGAAAAAATCACCTTTAAAAAAAAATTCCGAAAATTTCCCGCCCCAAGCTCGTTGCCTGACTTAAGACCCCCAATGCTTGTTTTCTTTAACAAGCCCTCGACATGACCCCCCCCCCCCCCCCCTCCCCCCCCCACCCCCCCCCCCCCCCCCCCCCCCCCCCCCCCCCCCCCGCCCCCATTTTTTCTGCGTATGCAAGGCTTTTTAATTTCCCCAAACCTCCAACGAGAGGAAAAAAAAAGGGGTGGGGGGTGGGGGGTACCCCGTACCCCAACGATAGTGAAGTTTAAAGAGTCCACAAGTCAGCATATATCTACTATCCCTTTTTGACACCACAATTTAAAAAAATTTACTTAAAACAAAAGTTTCTTTTTTTCCGATTTAAAAAAAAAAAAGTTTTTTTTCATTGAAGCAGGAAGATTGACATCATATTCAAATTGTTTTTTACTACATGACCTCTACCGAACCCGAACTCTGGCCCGTGATTCACCCCTAGTAGGGTGGGGTCTCCCTTGCCCCAGGGTCCATATGCGCTGCACCCTAAAAGAAACGTGGAGAGCGTGGCAGCAGGATCCCCAGAAAGAAAGGGCCCCCCAGCAAATGTTTGGGCCCTTTTCTCCTGCACTCTAGGGGGGGGGCCACACCCGGGTTTATGACTCCGGATGTCCCCCTTTCTGCCCCCCCCTTTTTTTTTTTTTTCCCCCATCTTGGGGCGAGCCATGGCGGGGGTTCGAACCATGGCCCTCGGACATGTCATTTTCACTTAATGACCCGCTTTAACCACTGAGCCCCGGGGCACCTGATATTTTTAGGGAAATTAAAACCCTTTTGAAAATTCATTTTGTTCCTCCTTGACCGATCCAGCTTAACACCCTCTGCCCCCGTTGCCCTTCTTCAGGCCTGGTTTTTTTTTCCTTTCCCCCGCAACTGAGAGCTGTTTCTGAGGTGTATGCAGAGTTCCTACAAAAACCCCCCAGCTCCAATTTCTGCAGTGAGGACTTTGACCGATAGCCTTCTTTCCCCAGGCTGTTTGCCAGTCGCAACTTTTCGTCTTTTAGATTTGAGCTGCCTCCCTTCTGTTCTATGGCACCTGAGCTCGATCAGATCAGCGCTTGGTTGATTGAGTGGCTACTATGCTGGTCTCATGCCATCTTCTGATGACCTGGGTGCTCTTCATTTGGGAGGTCGCAGGCACTCCAAGTCATCTGCCCCGTCCCAGACTCTGCCCTGTTTTTGAGTGGCCTGTTTTTCTTGGCCATGATTTTCTGCCCCTGCCGGAAAAAGTTCGGGGGGCTTTTGGAGTCCCGATTTTCCCTTTTTTTGGGTGTTGGTACTAGCCCAACTACTTTACAATCTCTTTGGCACTTGGTTGTGCCTCCCATGGTACCTTCCTTTGGGCCCGGGCTACTTTTTATGGCTTAGGACACTCCCTGTTTGTTTTTCATGGCAAGGGGGATCGGGTCGTTGTTTTCCCCCATTCACCAGGTTTTCTTTGAGGGGAGAAGGTCAATGCAATCTGGAAATGAAGCGATCCTGAGAGCGGCCATGTTTCCAAAGTCATTAAGTAACTCTTTGGAGTCATTTTCCCCCCCTTTTCCATTGCCCTTTGCTGGCTCTGCGGACTGCTTTTTGGAGTCTTTTTTGGTCTTTTCTTTTTCATCCCTGAATCATATTCTCTTTTGGCTTTTCCCTTTGGGCCCTTTTTCCACCATTCAGTTTTTGGTCACCCCCGTCCTTGTCTGTTGGTCTGTGGGGTGTCCTTTTATTTCTCTGATCTTGGATTTCTTTTTGCAGAAAACCACGCCTCTTGAATTTCCATTTTCTGCCGTCTTCCTGGGGCTTGATGCTTCTACCCCCTTGTCTCCTGGTCCTCAGATGCTTTGAATCTGATCTTCCCCGCTTTTTTTTCCTCCAGGGTGGATTTCAGTGGTAGTTTCAGCTTTGCTTGGCGACAGTACACGCTTTTCAGTCAGACAGGGTTGGGACCCAAGCCCTTTTTCCTTTGCGAAACTTGTTGTTTTGGCTTCCATTGCTCCCTTGCTGGGCAGATGGTTAAAATCTCAGAGGCCATAGGAGCTTTGGAAACACATGAAATGCAGACACCAGACCGTATTTTTCCAGGGGGCCCCCACTGGGCCCCTGGTCCCAAACCTTCCCCCCGCCATCTGTTGGTTTCTTTTGCTCTTTGTGTGTCTTTCACGTACATATACCATCTTCTAAGGCTTTGACTGGTTCTTCTGTACTGTTGGAAAGCCTAGTTGGCAACACTGAAGACCCAGATCCGGCCACTTTTTTCCTTTTCCCCAGGGGGGACTCCATGATTTCTTTGGGTTGAATTCATTTGGATGAGGCAACATGTTGTCCCCCCTCTCCACACATGACGTGTCCGTCTTCTTGGATGAAATCACTGGTGTCTCCAGAGGGGCCCTTTAAGGAGGAACTTGTATCCATCGCCAAGGTCTGTTTGTTCGCGTTTTTTTTGCTGCTTTTAAGATGAGTTCCATTCCGCCGAACAGTATTGGGGAAAATTTTCACGCCCCTTGCAAAACCCACTTCCAAAATTGATCCCGTCTGTTGTGTACTCCTTGGAGGAAGCATTGAGAACCATTGAAGATTCTTGACATGTCGCGGAATTTTTGGCACTGGTAAAATCTCAAAGCCAACGTATCACTCAGGGGAAGTCATATTTGGGTTTTCCCGATCAAGCCCCCTACGTCCAGGCTCTCTTTTTTGTTTTTGCTTTTTGGATTTCGTCCCAGATCATTGTGGCGTGTTCTACCAGCCAGCCACGCCCGGGATTCCACCCTTTTGGACGGACACATCCAAAAATACTTGTTTTCCACAGGATTTTCAGCCCCTTGCTGCCCTGACAGAGAAAAATTTTTCCCTTGACGTTCAGTGGATATTGGCCCCAACTGGCTGATTCACTTG
>JAMYXO010007932.1:0-10000 GCA_033310375.1 Conus canariensis
AACTAAACCCAAACCAACACTCCCAAAAGCTATGGATATTGGCGCCCCAACTCCAGTAGCTAAAAGAGCGACACTAGACCCGGTGCTTAAGCCGGCTACAACTGATGAGCCGGTGATTATATAAGAAAGGGCATTTAAAGCTTTAGCATATTTCTTTCTAGTAACCCTATACTTGTTCAAATCACTTTCTATTTCTTCTTCAAGCTCAGCCATGTGCTTTAATCTAAACTGCTGACCGTCTTCCATTTTAAAACAAGATTATTTTTTAATCCTGTACATATCTTCTTATTAACCCTTCTGGCAGCACTTCATCAACAGAGTAAAACGCAATAAAATCAACATACTTAATGAAAATAAAATCGAGTACTGTTAGTTTGTCTTTGTCAACCATCACAGTAACTTTGTCAGAAGATACAAAAGTGTTTATTTGATCCTCATTTTTAGTAATAACAATAACAAGCCTAAGAGGGCCGCCCAAGTTTTCAGACTTTATTTGTACACCCCTGATTAACGTATGCTCTGGCAAACTAGGATCAGACTCCTTGGAGTAATAAATAAGCGAAAAAGCATTGTCATTTTTCTAGGCAGTGATTCTAGTTTTGGGTTAAACTCTAAGCCGACGGTGTCACCCCCACTTCAGCTAAGGACTTCTTTCTCCGCAGCATATATACAGAGCCCTGCTTAGTTATTTCAATCTGCTTTTTCTGTTGTAATCCTGGGACTAGGCTAGCAAGAAGGCGTCCTTCATTCAAAGCTTTTCTAAAATTGTATTTCTTATCAAAGTATACATGGGGGCTTCGTAGTTCAAACTTTAAATCCCAGTTAATGTCAGGAAGCAACGCCCAGCATTCTCTCGTTTATGAAGTTTGTATTCGTGTTTGCCAAAATCGTTTGCCCTTAAATTTCTTATCTCTTCCAGGTTAGGATACTGCTGCCGTTTTTTATCTTCAATTTCTATTCGTTTGTAAACGCCATCGTCGGTGTACTCAAATCCATAAACATTTCCTGCCACTCCTATTAGATCAAAGTCAGTTGTATCTGCTAGATCTTTTATCTCTACTGCAACGCATTTAGGAGCTAACTCTGCTTTTGATTCTGGCCCTCGAGACATTCTTTTTAATATAAACAATTTATTATTAAACAATCTATAATAAACAATCTATAATGAGCAATCTATAATGAGCAATCTATAATAAACAAACGTATTGAACTGGCGGGTCAGTCCGTAAGCATAGTTTAGCATGCTTAGATTTTTCTAGCCGCTCTTTTATTTTTTTTAGTTCATCCCTGTCCCTGATTATATAGTTTTCACTTAAACACTCTTCAAAACTATCCCTGTCCTTAGTATAGAATAAGATGACTGATTTTAACTGCGATCTAAAGTCTTTTAAGACAGCATTGTATTTTTGAGTTAAGAGCCAAACAGAAACTAATGCGTGTCTTCCGCTAAAGGCTAGCTTAGACAGGGTCCTTCTTTTTTTAACAATGTCTTGTTCGGCTGAACAGTCATCAATAATAAACAGCGTTTCAGTTCCCTCAAATAGCCTATAGTAATGTTCTAAACAGTCGCTTAGCTTGTCAGTAGGATCAACTAAAAATATATTCTCGTCTGTCCAAACAAACTGCCTTTCTTTGTAAGACTTCTTGTGCTTAATGGTTGTGCAGAATATAACAATGTACTCGTAATGAAACCTGTAGACTGTTTGTAACAAATCAAGCACGAAGACAGTTTTCCCACACCCAGTAATCCCACAAATAAGCGAACAGTGCGGGTCTTTGGGCAAAAAGTTCAAACTATCCATCTGTTTTAATAGGCTATTTCTTTCAGTCTATTTTCTTCAATGTTCAGCTGGGCGTCATAAACCACAAAAACGTGCATTTGTATCTGGCCATTCTCCTCCTCTTCCTTATTAATCTGTATGAGTATGCCATCTGACCCTACCCTTCTTCCACTCCCGTGCAGTCTGTTGTCATACGTGGATCTAAAATCCAGCCATAGTCCATATTTGTCTGTTAGATAATCTTCGAGCCTTACATCGTGAAGGTGAAGTTTTTTACACACATGATCGGCTGTGGGGCTTGTCTGTCTGCCTCCAGCAAACAATTTTCTTATTTCATCAAAGTGTTGGTCAGGTAAAAGTCCGGCTGAATACAGCTGAAAAGGCTTACCATCTACTGTGCAAGACAGTTGCTCAATTTTTGGGTTGTAAAACACCTCAGATTCTCTCTGAAAAGGAGCTGAGGGTTTAGTAAATAGCAAGAGAACCCCCTTTAGAGACCTTAAAGAATTGCTTATAGCTATTTCCCAGACGGTGTCTTGCTTGTTTTTAATCGCTAGACTGTGGTGTAAAACTCTTTCAAAGTAAACAACCGCCCTACTTTTATACTGATTTAAGATTATTCTAGCTAGTTCGGGGTTAGTAACAACGTCAAAATTAAGAGAGATGTTACTAACAGTGTATTTGGCTAAGGGATCATCTGATAAAATAGCAGATCCGCTGTCATTGAAAGTCAGTTCGTAAGTAAGTTTGTCTCTTAGTGCGCCTTGGTAATATGGTTGATGGGTTTTTAACAGTTCAAAATCTAGAGGGATGCAAAATCTGTTCTTAAATGCTCGCGCTATTGCCTGGTCTCCCTCGTCTTCCTTTGCATCTGCAGCATTAAGCCTGTGCTTAAGACCGTTTGGGCTCTGGATTCCCTGAAAGATTTTGTCTTTCCTTTCTGTTCTAGGCAGCCACAGATCAGAATAGAGATTAAAAATTGTCTGCGCTACTCAGTGAGAAGACTTCTCTACCTTCCAGTTTGATTACCATATTTTTAATGATAGCCCTGCCCAGGTTAGCAACGACAGTGGCATTAGGATCCGCCGACTCAATATCTATTTTGAATGACAGCCTGGCAGTGCCTGGCATTATAACATCGTCAGGCCCAAGGTCACTAAATCTTACTGTTAACATTTCATTAGGCTCAATTGTTGATGGATTATTTACAACCCGCACAGTCTGTCTTATGCCTTTTATGCCGTGGGGCTCCTTCGCTTTTCTGAATGGATCAAGGTCGCAGCCGTATGGGTTCATTTTTTATAAAACAAAAAATAATAAATATATAAATATGGCTGATGATGATTTTGACGCAATTGAACCTATTGAAGAGGAAGATGATGAAACAGAATCGGGCCCTTCATTAGAAGATGAACTTGAAGAAGCACGTTCTTTAACCCCTTCAGTAGAAGAAACGCCCCCTGGAGTTATTACAGCTCGTGCAGAACTATTAACAAATAAAATTAACTCATTCTATAGAAGCATAGGACTAGAGCCGCCAGAAGGTCACAGTGCTTTTGATTTTAAGATGGATAAAAAATAATCATCTGTATGTAAGGACTAGTAAAGGCCTTGTACAACTTACTACAAAGCCAGACCCGGGCAAGTTTTTAAGCATGAGCACAATTCTTAGAAAACTCCCTGTTGCCGACCGAAGGCGGTTAGCCCTTATTAAAGATTTAAGGCCCGAGGCTGTTAGTGCTTTACAGAACTTGGAGCGGAGGTTGCTAACACGATCTGAAATAGAAGTGTTCTCTTTTCAAGAATTAAGTCAAAGAACAGATGAGGCAATAGCAGAAATTGAGACGAGTTTTAATGAGGAGACGCAGTTAAAAACAATTGTCGGTTCGCCTAGTCAAAGAGAACGTGAGCTGAGCCCTGAAGAAGAAGCAGCTTTACAAACAATTGATGACCCTCCATTGCCTGAGAGTGTACACAGGAATCTTAAAGCTGCAATACATGAACTCAGGGGCCTTGATGAAACTCTGCGGAGAATAAATGGCGAGCTAAAAAACAACTTGTCAAAACTTGGTGAGTTAGAGATAGAGATAAGAGAAGAAAAAAATAAACTGGCTGATGCAGATGATAACAATTTAGGGCGAGAAGAAAAGGCTAGAATACAGGCGAAAATACAGGAGTTAATGTTACTAAGGGCGGCCAGGTTAGAAACGCTGTCTACTAACAGAGAACAAATAGTGTTACAAACAAACAGAATCAAAGAAACTATACGCAGAATACTTTATGAAAATACTACATTAGCAGAAAGAATAAGGACTCTGTTCAGAGAGCAGGGGATTACAGTAGTTAGCATATTGACAGCTGTTGGGTTTGCTATCTCTATACTCGTTTATGCTTTAACTGGCGGTGCACCAACAGGGTCAGTAGCTCCTCTAACGCCTCAGCCTGGTAAAAGTTGGATTAGAAAACAATTACACCACCTAGCAAACTTATTAAAGAAGTTAGCTGTCAAAGCGCTTGATGCTCTGCCTGGCATAATAGGCAGTGTTGTTAGTTGGGTTTTGCCTACCATAGGCAAAGTGGCTGGTTATATGGCTGACCATCTGTGGACTTTGGGGGTGCTGGCTGCCGGTTTAATTTTTAGTGAAATAAAGTATGGCTAATCCAGTAAAAGTTAAAAACACAACAAGGGCTGTCTTTTCGCTAGTGTGTCTGTCGGGGTGAGGTACATCAACAGGCGGTGGATCGCTTTCTGGGCTGCTTATAACTGGCGGTGGGTCGCTTTCTGCAGGTTCTGGGCTAGATACTTTTTTTAAAATGGCTGGCGCGGGCCTTGTGTTTAAGCCTTGATTGTGTCCTAAGTTTTGGTCGTCTCCGGCTATGAGGATTTCATTGTTATAATTCTGTATCATGCCAATCTGTAGTCTAAGGTCAGAAGGCAGCATGTATAATCCATGGCCCACAACAAAGTCAACCTTTGACCGAGCATGTGAAAGAACGTTTTGGTACCTTTGTATGCTGGAAGGCAAATCAACAGCAGAGTTAATAGCATCTTCTAAATTGGCTAGAAATTGTTTTCTGGCGTCAAAACCTGTAGATTGATCCACTATGCTAGATTTAGTCTGTGCTTGTGCTCCTAATAGACACCAAACGTATGTTCTTATGGAGTCATTAAGCCTTTGCACTCCCGGCATTGTTAGACCTTTACTTTCATCTAAGATAAATGTTGCCCAAGCATTAGGATGTTTTTGTTCTATGGCCCCCAATCTAACTTGGGAGTTTGGCTTAAAAGAGGTGTGGCCGGGCCAGTAGTCAAAATTATATTCTCTACGCTGACCCCACAAATACAATGTGCCCAACCCGTGATTGCGGTCTAACTTTTGTCTAAAGTTATTTGAAGGGTTAATGTTAAATTCGTTGCAGATTCTTTCATATGCATTATTGTCCATTGGGCTGAGAAATGGATTAAACGCGTTGTCATTGGGGAGGCGTACTTGTAGTTCAGTTAGTATGCGTCTATACTGATAATAAACATGAAAGTTATATACTGACCTTACTAAGAGGTTGGGGTGGTTTAAATGGTTTGCATATGAAACACCGCAGCCAGTGGTTGAGCAGTAAATAGCAAAATTTAACTGATTCTGGTAAAAGGTCATAGGGTTGGATGACCATGCTGATGGCACTCTATCACTCTTTATTGGAGGATTTAAATATCTAGTTAGTGGGTTTACAAGTCTAACTAGAAAGCCATATGATTCATCCACTGCGATGGTTAGGTTACTAAAGTCCAAAGATTTGGGCTCATAAACCCCTCCTACGTCGTAAGCGGCACTTTCATTATATTTAAAAGGCTCCATTTTTAAATAGATTTTTTTTTAAAGGATTTAAAAAGGATGTTCCTTTATATAACCAAGCAAAACCAGCGCGTGTTTTTAAAGTATTCAGTTGACAATAAAGGCGGGAAGTGTAGGGCTGCTCTTAGAGAACTTAGGTTTAAAATAAGGTGGTTTAACATATCTGAAAAGGCCCAAAATAATTGGATAGATATTTATGATGAGGGGGGCAATCGCTTAAAACGTTTAAAAATACCTGATGGTTACTACAGCTTTTGTTCTTTAAAAGAAGCATTTAACAAATTTGACATACGGTTAGAAATTAATGAGGCAAGTCTTATAATTACTATATTTTTACCAAAACATAAAGACAAAAGGGAGTACGTTTTTCCCAAGGGCCTTGCTCGAATTTTAGGCTTTTATGATAGTGGTAAAGCCTATCGTATTAATACACACGCGTATATAGAAAGCGGTCTATATGAATATGTAGGCAGTAGACCATCCGATTTTCTAATTAATCCAATGTTGTATGTTCATTTAAGCGAATTAAAAACAAACACTAATTTGTATAATGGCCAGCCATCTACAGTTCTAAGAGCACTCCCATCAACTAAGGTGGGGTTTTGCGATTATCAGTCATATACATTTGGTGAAAACAGTCAATTTAAAGAATTAGTTGAAGGGCCTATAAATTCAGTGTGTGTAAAAATAACTAACCAAGATGGAAGGCCGGTTGTTTGTTCTGATTTGTTGGTGGTGCTTGAGATAGAAGATTAATCAGAGAGAAAGTATAGATACCTGCCAGCAGTCTTACGCGCCATGAACAATGAAGAATTTAAGGCAACAGGCCTTAAGCCAGTAAACGCGATCAAATTGAAAAAAATTAGCATTACTGAAGACATTCAAGGTAATCAAAAACTCTTGCCGTTTGGACTAAAAGTAAGATACTTGTATGCGCCAGGAAAAGCAGAAGGCGATGTTAGAATTAGAGCCACAGACCCTATATGGAGCGTAGATGTATATGAAGTTGAAAGAATTATGAAAACAACCCCTCCTGTGTATTATTTAAGAGAAACTCTTTCTTCTAGCGGTGCTACTACGTCTAAAAAACCCGCCCCTAAAAGATCGTTTGTTCGCGAAGAGTTGCAAGTTGTCCCGCCAAACACAGTGCCTGTTAGTTAATCAGAGAGAATGATAAAATGTGCGGTTCTAGAGCAGGAAAATTATTTTGCCCGCAAACCCCCCTTTTCACGCAATTAGATTTGTTTAATTTTGTAGGGTTTTAGCTATTTTTTTGGTTAAGAGAATTTGATTATGTGAAAAGGGGGGTTTGCGGGCGAAATAAGATTGCTTATCTAGAAGAGACATTTTATCTTTCTCTGGAGGACAACATCAGTGAATGGACTGGCCTCACACTCAGCCACAGCCTAAGAGCGTCTGAGAACCGGGAGGTGTGGGGGAAGCTGGTTGCGAAGTCTTCTGTGGCGCCCCAACGGTCTTCAGGACTCCGGGGTAGGTGTCAAATTCAAAATGTTACCAAGAAAATAACCGAGTTATGATTTGTGTGACTTTGTGTGCAAGGCTCTACAGGAAAGCTGACGTTTTAATAGTAAGGTTGTACTGTGAACAGGTGAGCACAGGACAGTGTTTGTAGCAGAAAAAAAAAAAAAACGAGTATTATGACAGTTAAGACACGGTGGCAAATGACGACATGACTAAAGGTGATTCCATCTGTAATTTTGTAAAACTATACACAAAGTTTTATATGTGTATTTGTAAAATAAACAACACTCTGCCATAAATATGGAGGTTCTTAAACAACAACAAGAAAAAAAAATCAATACAAAAAATGAGGAACTTGTGGCATATTTAGAATTAAGCCGTAGAGATTTTTCTTTTGACTAGATGGGTATCAAACAAACCATTATCTAACACTGTCTGTTTTGACATTTTTCTATGAAAACGTCTTGCTCTGTTATATACATATATCATGCACGATGCGGCGTGTAAATGAATGCATGGTTGTGCCTCAGTCTATAAATCTTTTCTTCGGAAAACGTAATACTGCGCAGAAATACCTCTCTGAACGTGGTCTAATGACGGACATCCATTCTCTCTCTCTCTCTCTCTCTCTCTCTCTCTCTCTCTCTCTCTCTCTTTAAAATGTGTTGTAAGGGTATGTACATTTCAATCGCTTTGTTTGACTTTTTCTTTACCTTCTCTCATATGTGTGTGTGTGTGTGTGTGTGTGTGTGTGTGTGTGTGTGTGTGTGTGTGTGTATGCGTGAGTATGTGTGTGTGTGTGTGTGTGTGTGTGTGTGTGTGTATGCTTGTGTACGCGCGCGCGCGCGCGCGCGCGCGCGCGCGCGCGCGTGTGTGTGTGTGTGTGTGTGTGTGTGTGTGTGTGTGTGTGTGTGTGTGTGGTTTGCGCGCGTGCAATTGTAAGTGCGAGCGAAATTGTATGTGCGAGCTGTGCGAGTCTGGGAGAGTGCTACATATGGGTGTGATTTTGTAAGTATCTTGCGTATTCTCAATTTACGATTATACAGTTGGTGTGAGTAAGTTTTGTAAATGAGCGTGATCAGTAGAAATGTTACAGCGTCAGTGTGTGTGATTTCATTTTTGTTTCTTGACCTGATTGCAGATAGGTCGGTGGCCTTTGCAATTAAAATTTTCCGAGTTCCGAGTTCCGAGATTGCTTTTTTTCTCCTCATCTGTACGATATTTTTGTTAAACAGAAAACAAGCAAACGAAAAAGGGTATAGAGGCAAAATAATGCTCATAAGGAAAAAACATCAACCAGTTTCAGGTCCTTCTCACTGTACACACTACTCGTCTAAGCTGTAAACTGGAATGTTGATATCAACCAGCCGCCATTACGCATAGGTTCGCGTCGGGGGGCTGTGGCTGGGATGTTTCGAGTTCAAATCCCGCCAGGCTTGTGCTATCGTAGTATTTTGGGCCACGGTTGATTTCCACACAAAGTTGTTAAGTTGTTAAGACTACTCTGGAAATATCGCGACCATGCAATTGACTTTTAATCTACTTACAGGATGCATCTATTAAAGCGTTGCTCATATTTCCTAACATGGAAGGGGTCCTTATCCCTGTTGAAAGAACAGGACATATTATGTAATTTACCACGCTGTTTTGTAGTTTGACACAGGAAACAAATTCAGTACTTCCATGGCATCATCGTTATTGTTCTCATCCTCACTGCCATCAAAACCAGGGGAGATGTCTCAGATTCTGTGACATTTTATGCTTTGCTCTCATGGTGACCCTCAGCTTCGAATTTCATTCGATATGGTCAGGTGATGTCATAGTCTTCAATGTTGGTGGACTGATGGCCATGTCTTGGAAGAACGTCGTTGTGGTCTCCATCCCAGAGACAGGCGCTTTGTCGGCCTGATACCACGACTAAGGAATTATCATCATCAGTGAACTTTGGAAGGCAGTGCCCAGCTTGTGGTGATTCAGAACAGACTTAAATGAACACCACGGAAGGGGTTTTGCAGCGGAGTAATGTCCCCTCCGGGTGGGTGCCATCTTGGCGACCTACTGATAAATTCGTGTGGACTGTTTGCCTGGGAATGCCAAAGAGTAAACCTGGGTGTCACTGTGTTTGAGGAACCAAAATGAACTCCATGAGAGGAAATGCCACTGACAGACCATGCAACAGAAAACAGGAAAGAAGAATGAACACTGCAACGAACACGCTTCTTAACAAAAGATAACGTGTAACAGTTTTCAGCTTCCTCACATTAAACGAACGGAAATTCTATCGGCTTCGAATCTTTGAAGGGAGACAAAATTACCTTTTTGACGTAAAATACAGAACAGAAACGGCGAGGCAATAAAAATGGATTCGAAGTCATCTCATGACTTTGATCGTATTTTAAAGAATCAACAGACTTAGATCAAATATCCAGAGATTACGATCTTTCCATGATTCAGAAATTAATTATATGTTAAGTTTAAACTGCCAAAGCAGATTTTCCATCAGTGCAGCATTTAAATAGGGTTTTGTCACTGAATTCAGAAAAGAAAAAAAAAAAAAGGAAAAGAGTGAAAGGTACGCGTGCTCACCCTAGAACGTTTATACTGTCCATCATCAAACGCACTGCAGAGAATTCAGTTATTTTCCACAAAAAAAAAAATCTTCTCTTTGTCAATTAAAAATCTTCCCATCCCTCATCTACCACTCGGTCGATAGTCTCTAGACATCCTTTGTTCCGCCATCTTCGTTTGGTGAAGGGGCGACCACTGACCTGTCTCAACACGACACCATCAGACAAAACTACACTGTTTGGGTCTACGGGAAAGAAGTGCGAAGAGTTACGTGGTCGGCATAATCGCCTGCTGGTTTCCTTTGCACAGAAAATTGCA
>JAMYXO010000791.1:2500-37808 GCA_033310375.1 Conus canariensis
AGAGAGGAGGAGAGAGAGATATGATGCGATGTTTGGGATGTGGTTAGGCATAAGCCCTTCAAAAAGGGGACTATGGGAAGGGGGGGGGGGGGAACGGGGGTGGGGTGGGCAGGGGTGAATAGAGGGGACGAAGCCTTAAAAAAAATTATGGTTTGAACGTTGCAAGGGGCCTTTTTAACAAACCTTCTCTGGACAGGACCGACTTCGTGGGATAAATTTTTTTGTAACTAATCCTAGCACCGTTTTACCACCTCCAACTTTACAACAAAACAGTTACGATGGGTCAAGGGGGATCCTTCAAAACAACTTTGCCCCCAGGAAGTGGGGGTTTTAACTCGCCACAAACAGGGAGAGTTTGACCAACGGCCCTCTTCCCAAAGGCCAATTTGGGGTGGGAATGTTTTGGTTGACAAGACTGGGGCTGCGGGCACGGGACTCTTAGTAAAGCTAGGTGCGTCGTGCCACAGTGTTTGGGGACTAACAATTGTGTTGGGTGTGGGGTTTTAATGCGCGTTTTGAACACGTTCGTTTGCAAAATTTCCGGGTCATAGCCTTCTTAGGGCTTACTCAACGTGTATATGATCTGTTTCGGCTACGCACGTTTTTTTCAGAGTCACACACCTGTAAATAACTGTATATTGAACGCCCATTTCATTAGGGGGCTGTGTTTGGTTGATTTTAACAAAGACGGGGGAAAAGGCGGGCCAAAGAGTTATCATTGGCAGTTTCAGGTTATCAGTATAAACTTTTTTTTTCATGTCAATCACAGCAAAACAAACTGGGGCCGGGTGGAAAAAATTTAACCAGATGGAGATGAAGCTGGGGGGCCACCTAGCTTCTTCGTTTTTTCCCATTTGTGTATCCCTGTTACCTGGAAGGGGGCACTTTCTGCGATCACACAGGGGATCGGTGGGGGAAACGTGGACGGGGGAATTTTTCGTTATAGTTTTGACCCAGTACCACAAGTGGTGGCCGTTGTTTTTCATGAACGAAATGCGGCATGGGTTTGCTGCTGATTCACATACTTTCAAAGTGGACGGATTCATAGAGGCTTTCCACTGACTTTGGGGGGGAACCCCCTAATTTTTTGTTGAGGCGCGGGTGGGGGGACAAATTTAACTCAATGGCTTTAAAATTTGAAAGTTGGGGGGTGTCTGTTAGCTGGGTAGACACCTTTAAAAAAGGGCACGCCTTCAGACGCCCACCCCCCAAGGTGCGGGCGAATCCAGCAGAACAAAGAAAAAAGGGGGTAATGAAAACAAAAAAGTGAAAAAAGTTTAATTAGTTGTTAGGCAGTCACGTAGTTAGGTAGAATAAGGTAGTTACTCATGTTTTAAACAGTTAGCTAGGGGATTTAATATTGTAATTGTTAGGTTAGGGGGAATTTGGGGTTTTCTTTTTGGGTGTCTTTAAAAACCCCACAAGAGGAAAGGCCGCGGTCGTCCCGAAAGGGCTTTTGTCAAAAAAAAAAAAAAAGAAAAAAGTAAGGCCTGAAAACCAAAGAAAAAAAAAAGGAAAATAGAAGGGAAAAGAGGCAAAAAGAAACAAAGAAACAAAGAAGGGTGGAAAAGAAGAAAAAAAGAAGAAGAAGGGCATGAAGACAAAGGAGGGGGTAAACCGAAATAGGGTAGAAGAGGTTAAAATTGGGAATGAGAGAACTATTTTCTACTTATTTTAATCAACTAATTTTTTTTTGTTACCCACCCGCAGACTGGGGGGGTTTGCCAATTGTTCTCTCTCTTGGTTTTTTGGGCCGTTTTCCTTCCTACCGTCCTCGGGCCGGCCTTTTTCCCTTGCTGGTTTTTCACAGTTGCGAGGTATCGATAAATGAGCTTTATGATTGCCATTACTTATTTTTATATATATAATATATATAGATATATATTATTATTTAACAAATACACACTTGTCATTACGGTTTAATTAAGGCGAATTAGGATTCTTTAAACGTAACAATTTGGAAATAAAATAAAAGAGAGAGAGGGAGAGAGAGAAGAAGAGAAGAGAGGGGGAGAGAAAGAGAGAGGAGAGAGAGAGGGGGACAGACAACAACAGACAAACGATCAAAAGAGCATGAAAATGGGGTTTTTATGTGGATAGCTATAAAGGCCCCCAAAAGGGAAACTAGGGGGGAATTTGGGGGGGAACAGGGAGGGTGGGGGCAGGGGATAGGGGGGAGGACGGAAGCTACACGAATTTATTGGAACAAGGGTGGAATTGGCCTACAATTCCATCTGACATGGACCAAATCGGGTAGAATAGTGGTATTGGGCCATTGCATTATTCGGGGTTTTGGGGGTTCTTTTCCTTGCACTTCAGGTGTCCTTCCTCTCTCTTCTTTTTTCATCTTTTTGGTCTATGGGGATCAAAATGGGGTTTATTATATAACATTGACAATATATATAGAAAAAAATATATAATATAATTAATGTTTGGTTTTTTTTCATTCATCATTAATTGTTTATTATTAAGGGTCTTTAGGTTTAAATTTTAGGTACGTATCATTGGGGGACTTCAAGAGAAAAGGAAAGAGAAGAGGGGGAGAGAGAGAGAAAAGAGAGGAGAGAGAAGAATATGAGCGAATAGTTTTATGGGTTGGGATAAGCCCTTCAAAACCCAACATGGGGAAGGGGGGGGAACAGGGTAGGGGGGGGGGGGGTGAAAATGGGAGAGGGAAGCACATACACGAAAATGTGGAAGACGGGTAAAATGGCCTTACAACCTTCATCTTAAACAGGGATCCGACATCGGGGTATAATTACTTTTGTACTAATCCTTGACTGTAACACACATGTAAAGTCCACCTCGCAACTTTTTCAACAAAAATTTTACGAGGGGGGTCTTAGGGGAGGTCCTTTCACAAAAAGGGGGCGCCGGGGTAAAGGATGTTTTTTACTTCGCCCAAACACGGGGAAGGACCATTTTCGGTCCCCTTTCCTCATAGGTGCCTAATTTTGGGGTTGATATTGTTGACAGATTTGGTTTGCTGCACTAGCTTTTTTAAATGACTGGCTTCGGGCCACTTTGGGGTTTGGAAACAAACATTAGTTTTGTGGCTGGGGTCGGGAAAGGGCATCGATTTTGGGATCCGTCGGCTTAGGCCTTTCTATCTTCAGATTCTTACTCAAAAAATAAAAAAATTTCTTTTTGCGCTACGCCACTTTTTCTAAAGAGTCATCACACACGTCCTTACCTGTAATTGACGCAAAAATGTTGGGGGGAAATTGGGCGGTTATGTTTGAGGGAACAAAAACGGGAAGAGAGCGGGCTAAGGATTTCGTGGGCTCTACATGGGATCAGTAAAACTTTTTTTCACGGGCAGAACAGCACCCAGAACAAACTGGAAAGGTGGGCAAAAAAAAACAAGGGAGAGAAAGCGCCGTGCCCCCTACCTCGGCTGTGGTTGCACAGTGTACCCTTTTTACCGGGAGGGGAAACTTCGGGCGAACACAGCAGGAGGCTGTGGTAGTAACGGACAGGATACGGTTTTAGTTGAACCTCAGGGCAACCACAATGTGGTGGCCTTTGCTTTCCATTGGGGGAAAGGAATTACGTCATGGGTTCCCGCGTGCTGGGGGGCAACATACTCTAAGGACGGGAGACATAGCAGGATACCAACAGCTTGGGGTAGGGAAAAACCGAATATTTGAATGAGCTGCTGGTGGGAGGAACAAAGTTACCAAAAGGAAATTTAAAATCTCAAAGTTAATAGGGGTCGGGGTTTGGGAGGGGGTAAACATCCCTCGGGAAAGGGACGCCTTCAGACGCCCACCCTTTCCCAAAGCGGGTCAGCCAGGAGAAAAAAGAAAAAATGTGAAGAAGAAAACAAAAATTGGGAAAAAAAAGTTTAATTTGTTTTAGGACAGCAGCAAATTTGGTGATTAGGGTTTCTCGTTAGGGTTTAGTTTATCAGTTTTGCTAGCTATTTAAATTTGTTAGTTAATTAGTTAGTTAGGAGATTTTTTTTTTCCTTTTTGGGTGTCTTCACCAACTACAAGTATTTTGGAGCCCTTTCTGTCTCTATGGCAATTTCAAAAAAAAAAAAAAAAAGAAAATTGATATGTCAAAACCTTTAAAAAAAATAAAAAGATAAAAAGGAAGGTAGAGGCAAAAGGAAACAAAGAACAAAGAAGAGATGGGGAAAAAGAATAAGAAAGAATATGATTTACAGGTAGACAGATGGAAGGGGGAAACCGGGATTTTTTGGAAAGGAAGGTGATTAATTTAGAGAGAGAACTTACTTTACAACGAATTGTATTCATTTTATTTTTTGTTTTCATTACCCACCACGCGGGCTTTGGGGGTTTTTTGCCCTTTTTTTTCATTTTCCTTGGGGGTTGTCTTCTTTTCCTTCCTACCCCTCTTCCTTCCTGCGTCTTGCTTTTTTTCATCATGGGCTTGTGGTATCTATAAATATTTTTTTTTTGATTACCATTTACTTAATTATATATAAATAAATATATAATAATAGAAAAACATACATACATTCCCCTTATTCATTAAACTGTTTATTTATTTAGGCGTATATTTTGGGGATTCATTTATAAAAGTATTTCAATTTTTGACTTTTTAAAGAGAGAGAGAGAAGAGAAGAAGGGAAGAGAGAGAGAGAGGAAGGAGAGAAGAGAAAAGAGAGAGGGGGAGAGAAAAGAGAGGGGGAGAGAGTGAGAGGAAGAGAGAAAAAGACGACAGACAGACAGGACTGCAGAACGATATGCCCTGCGAACATTTTAGGGGAGTAGGCTATTTTTGGCCCTTTAAAAACGGACATGGGAGTTTTTTTGGGGGGGGAAAAGTGGTGAGGGGAGGGGGGAAAGGAGAAGACGGAAGCACATCACGAAAATTTGGGAAACACGGACAATTGCTTTACAAATCTTCCCTCATGACTGATCCAACATCGGGTATTAATAGATTTGTACTTTTTGCCTTTTTTTCTATCTCTTCGTTTTGTGGTTCTTTCCTTTTCACTTCAGCTGCCCCGGGCCTGGGCTTCTTGGGGGTTTTGGGTCATTTGGGGGCTAGTGGTATCGAAATTATTTTATTTTTTCATAACTATTACTAAATATATATATTTAAATATAAGTTTTAAATATACAATTAAAATATTTTTTTTTCATTTTTAATGTTAATTTATTAAGGCTTTCTTTAGGTATTAATTTTTTTCTTTTCATTTGGGGGCCAAAGAGAGAGAGAGAGAGAGGAGAGGAGAGAGAGGGGTAGAGAGAGAGAAAAATTTTAAGGGAAAAAAGAGTTTTGGGGTTAGCTATTGGGGGCCCTCAAAAACGACTATGGGGGGGGAAGGGGATGGGAAGGGGGTGGGGGGTGAGGCGGGGGGAGAAATGGAGGAGGACGAAGCCCACACAAAATTTTGGGGAAAACGTTTGTACTTTTGGCCTTTAAATCCTTCATCGGGGAACAGGGGACCGGGACTTCGTGTTATTAAATACATTTGTACTATTCCTTGGACTGTCAATTCACAATAAAGTCCACCCGCAACTTACAACAACAGTTACGATGCATAGTGGGATTGCTTCACACATCTTTGCTCCAGGTAAAAAGGGGATTGTTGAACTCGCCCCAAACACGGGGGGAAATTGCCCCCAAGGGTCTCCTCTCCTCAATAGTTGCCATATTGGGGGGGTATGGTTGGGGGGGACAATTCTGGGGGCCTGCGCACATTAGCTTCTTTAGTGGCTAGGGGGGTCTTGCCACGGGGTGATCTACATATTTTGGCCTGTGCGGAAATCATCGATTTTGAATCACGTTCGTTGCTATTTTCTTTCATACCCCTTAAATTATTTTTCTCAACATCTTTAGGGAATCTTTCTCTTAGGGCACTTTTCTCAGAGTCATCACACACTGTCACAAACTGTATATTGACGCCACACAGTTTCATGTAAATTGGCGGGGTGATTTTTTTGGGGAAGGGGGAATCAAAGCGGGGGAAGGAGGGGGGGGCAGGCAATTTGGGGATATCTTGTCAGCTACATGGGGGGTTTTCAATAACTTTTTTTCCTGTCAGAATCAGCAGCATAGAACAAACTGGCAGAGTTTTGGAAAATTTTTAAACCGAAGGGAGGTGGGAAAAGGCGGCGGGGTAACCTACTTCTTGGTGTGCACAGGGTACCCGTACCGGGAGGGGCACTTGCCCGGGAACCACACAGGGGTGCGGTGGGGAAGTAACTGACAGGGGAAAATTTGGTTAAGTATCGAACCTCAGGACAAAAACCAAATGTGTTTTTTCCCTTTTCTTTCAATTGGAACGGGAAAAAAGCGTCTGTTTTGCAGTGCTGAGTTTCAACATACTTTTTTTAAAGTTGGACGGGATTTTGAGCAGCATACCAACAACTTGTTAGGAAAACACCTTATTATTAATGGCGGCTGGGGGGGGAGAACAAAGGAACTTCAAAAGGCAAAACACCAAGTTTGAAGGGGGGGTGGGTGCAGTGGGGGGGAGACCCGGCTTAAGGCACCCCTCAAGCCCCCCATTTTTTAAGCGCAGGTTCGAACCGCAGAACAAAGAAAAAAAAATGAAAAAAGAAAACAAATAGTGAAAATAGTGGTAGTTTTTGGGGAGGGGTCAGGGAGTTAGAGTAGGAAGGAGTACTCAGTATTAATTAGTTAATCATTTTGCTAGTATTTAAATTACTTAAGGTATTAGTTTGTGAGGTTTGTTTTGGCGGGTTTGGGGGGGGGTCAACCGACTCAAGTAGTAAAGAAACCTCTTTCTGTCTCTAAGTTTCAAGGGGCTTAAAAAAAAAAAGGAGAAAAAAAATATATTGGGCCCCTAAACAAAAAGAAAGAAACGGGTAAAAGAGAGGGATAAGGACAAAAAGGAAACAAGATCAAAGAAGATGGAATAGGGGAAATAAAAAAAGGGAAAAAAAACGACAGATACAGAGAGGACTGATGGTACCATGAATATATTATGGAGAGGTTATTAATTGAGAATGAAGAACTACTACAACTATTAAGTAATAAACAATTATTTTTTCATTTACCCCCAGAAAGACTTGGGGGGGTTGGTTTCCAATTTGGGCAGCCTCTTGGGTTGTGCTTCTTTCCCTTCCTACCTTCCGGGGGGGCCGCCTCTTTCTTGGGCTTTTTGTTCACTTTTGGTTAGGGGGTATCTTTAATTAGCTTATGATATACCATTAACTTAAATTTTTTTTTTTTTATATATATATAAATAATATATAAAATATCTAATATAAAAGGCAAATTCGGGTGTGGTGTGGGTGTGGTGGGGTGGGGGTGGGTGTGGGGGGTGGGGGTTTGTGGGGTGTTGTGTCTTTTGGGCGGTGACGCTATAGACCAAACGCTCAACCCGGGATGGAATGAATTTTGCGGGGACGGCCCCCGTTGGCCCCGAGGGGGGTTTTGGCTAATCTCTAAAAAAAAAACCTTTAAAAAAACCGTTAAAAAACGGTAAACGGTTCAAAGACATTTTTTTTTCCTCTGCTCTAAAATCCTTGTGACTTGCACGGGGGACAGGACTACTTCCTAAAATTAAAAACCCGGGTTTTGTGCATTAAAAAACCATTTATAACGGGTTAAAAAAAACGTTAAAAACACCAAACCCTACAAAGAAACGTTTAAAACCCGATCTCGGGGGGAATTTTAGCGGGTATGTCTTGGCCCCCGAGGAGGGTTTTTGGGGCTAAATCTTTAAGAATAAAACCGTTAAAACCGTTAAAAAAAGGGGTAAACGGTTTCAAAGACATCTTTTCCTTGTTTTTCACAAATGGCCGGTGACTTGCACGGGTACATCGAACGAGTGGGACACCCCGGGAACAGGGGGGTTGGGGAACATTTCCTACGACAGGTGGAGGACCTTTAAAACCGGAACACACCACCCCCCTAAAAACGATCAAAAAAATACAATCTTTTCGATTTTGGCGGGCAATAGGGGCCTGGGAGGGGCCACAAACTGGCATGAGTCGAAAGACTTACGGAATAACTTTGGGGTCATTCGATGGGGTTTAGGGGCCCGTTATTTATCACCGTAAAAACTTATTATTTAAATTAACCTTTTTTTTTTGGGAATTTGGGGAATACAATGCATTTTTACAGGGCGAACAATGGAGAAAATAACGAAGGGAAACGTAAATTGGAAAAACCCTTTTTAAAAAGGTTTTTTATTTTAATAAAAATTTAGAGCGGTCCGGAGAATTCGGAACAGAGCGTTTACACCTAACAGAATACAACTTCACAAACGGAAACAAAAGGCGTTAAAAAACCCCGTTAAGACCGTTTTTTCTAAATTTAGACCTTTCTTGAGAAATTGGTAGCAGGGCGTTTTACACGCGGATGGGGGGATATCACTTTTATAAACAGAAACTAAAAGGCCCGTTAAAACCGGGGGAAGTTTTTTAAATTAGAAAGTACACCTTTTAAAAAGCGTTATTTCTAAATTAGACCTTTTTTTATGAAATTTGATAAACAGGTGTTGTTGAAAGGGCAGTCAAGGATAAACTTAACGAACCGAACTTAAAATTGACGTTATTACCGGTTAGTTAAAATTTAGCCCGTTTTTTGATGAAATTCGGTATACAATGCAGTTTTAAACACGCGGAAAAAGGGATACAACGTCCGAAGGGAACTTAAAATTAAACCTTTTTAAAAACGTTTTTAAATAAATTTAGACCTTCCTGATGAAATTTGGGTATACAGACGCTTTTTTACGGGCCTAAATGGATACACGACCAACAAACTAAAAATTGCTTTAAAAACCTAAAACCTGATTTTCAATTTAGACCTTTCGAGGAAAGTATACATGCAGTTTTACACGCTGACAATGATAACAATTAAAAATGAACAGAAATTTAAAAATTGGGCCCGGGGTAAACCGTGATTTGAATTTGAGATGGAGTCTGCGAGGTTTGAAAAAACACCGAATATGATCCTGCAATACCGTCTGATTTTTTTCTGTCAACAAAGCCAGGTCGACTTGGGACCAGTGGGGGGAGACGGACCGTTCCGTGTTTTTCACAAGGAAGTTCTACGTTGGCCATCACGACTGAAGCGCAGAAACACGAAACTTTGGGCCAAAAAGGAGACCAAAAAAGGTGGTCAACCCAAGGAGGCCCCAATTTGACTTAATACACGGAAAAGCAACTTTTCACAAGTTTTATGTTGAGGTTTTTTTCGGCCTTGGGCCCTAAACAAGATATGCAGACGGCGGTCGCACATTGACCCCCCGGCGGGGCCAGGGGGACTCGGGGAACTACGTCAGTTAGCGGAAACATTCACAAATTTTATTTTCCCAAAACCAGCGGATTTCGAAAACCCCGGACCTGGGGGGCGGAGTCCCGCGCCTTTTTCCACTAGGTATGCGCCCATAGAGTTTTTCATTTTGGGCACTTCAACGAGAATGAAAGGCCCGCGGTAAGTCATGAATATTGCACCCTCGACGACGTATCGGATTACAAAAAAATTGGGGGGGTAAATGGGGTGGGGGAAGGGGGGAAGGGGGGTAGAGCAGGGGGAGGGCAGCTACCCCAAGGAAAAGGGGACGTGGGGGGTCTTTTGGGGACAACTGGGACTGGGGGAACTGGGGTGAGAAAATCTTCGCCAACCATGGGTTTTCCCCCCGCCCCCCCCCAACCCTACTCCAAATTTGTTTAAATGCCACCTAATGGGATAATTTGCATAGCATAAAACTCAAGACGCCTGAAGTATGCCACAAGGGCCGTCCAAACCGCCCCCAACCCCCAGCTGCAGGTGAAGGGAAAAGCTCACAACCCCAGTCATTGATGAGACCAAATGTACCAGAGCCCGCACGTGGGGACATCGGGGGGCGCGGGAGACTCCTGGGTTTTGACCGCATGAGCCCCCACCCCATGGTGCAGAGACCACGGGCCCTGTGGGAAGGCAAGGCTACTTCAACCCCCCACAACGCGGGGGCAAGAGAACAAGGCCCCTTCCCCAGAAGCACTCTTCCGCCACTTTAGCCAGGCCTCAAACCCTACGCACGAGAGCGAAGTCGTGGAATCCCGGAGCATTTCGGGGGGGATGTCCACTCGAATGGGGGGGGGAAGGGAAACGCAAGGGGGCACGGCACCGGGCCCGAGGTACAGTACAGTCCTCCCCAGGAAGGCTACGCTTGAGGCGCGACCTCGAGGAATGGCCCGGGGCGGTAAGGGACAAAATTTGGGGCACGGCATCCACACTTTTTTCGAGAGGCTGCAAGGCCTTTTGACCCCCAAGATGAGACCGCCTTCTACAACTTCCCTGAGGAAGCCCCATCTCTAGAGCCCCGATGTTTGCGTGACTCTGTATATACTGGGGGCTTCAACCCCAGTAACCCAGGAAAACCTGTGAACCTCTCAGAGACCTTCTGCTGAAAAATTCCCTCCCACCCCCAAGGAATGTTTAGGAGCGCAGTACACAGAGGCCATCACAACAGGGGCCTACTGTATCAGAAAAACTCTTCCTTTTGGGGGGCAAGTCTACGAGGGGAGGGGAGAAACAGCCACACAACAACTGGCCCGGTATACAAACCGCGAACCATTACGACACTTTGCCTCCGGCAGCAGCTGATAAACATGAAGAAGCTGACGCCCCCAAGAGACGGTACACAGCGTTAGACCAGGGGAGCGAGCAGGATCCCACAGAAAGCACACAAAATTTCCCCTTGAGGGCTCCAGGGGGGGGAACAGGAAAGACATCCAATTTAAATCCGACGGGGGGATCCGCCCACGGCAAAATAGTGCGGGGCCAGGGCTCCAGGGGGCTTTGGCCGCTCTCTTTTCCGGGGGGGCGGCAGTAAATAGCATTTCAAGTCCCCTGTGCCGCAAGCAAAAACCCCCAACCCGGGCGCTGTCAAGCTGTCAACTTTGGCCAAAGTCACCCAAAGAGGCTGCAACCGTCATAATTGAGAGCCCAAATGCCCACAAGGGCTGCCCAAACGAGGCCGGGACCCGGGGGGCGGGACACCCCAAGGGCACGGGGGCAATGGAGGCATCCCACCTTTCGGGGGGGACTCAGGGAGTCCTCCCTGTCGTCCTCAAGGGCACCAGAGCCACATTGTCAACGCCTGCTGTACCAGAGAAACCCGAAGAAGCAGTCTACCCGACTTCATGCCCACCAACTGGGTTTGCGGAAAAGGGGCCTAAACTCCCCCTGAACGAGACGGGGCAACGGCCTGGGGAAAAAAAAATCGGGGCTGACTTCCCCCGGAGAGAAACGGTACAGCTGTGAACACGGCAAGAAGATGATGAGGCATCCTTTAGCACACAAGAACTCCGGGAAATCCATGGGAAATTTTTGGGACTTCACCACAGAACTTTTTGCTGAAATCGAGGCCCCAATCATCTCCGCTCACTGGGGGCCCGCCAAGGGGTTCAAAGGCACCCGAGTGTCTCACCCGAAATGCACAGGAAAGTTTTAGAAGCGAAAATTTCATGGGGCCCCCCCCCAAAGGTTAACCGGTGCGCTCCCCAGAATGCCCTGGAACCCATGGACCCCCCTCCAGGGCCCGGTCGGGGGGCGGCTTCGGTTCCCAGGGAAAACCCGCTTTTGCTCGCTCACAAAAAGCAGGGTCCGGGGCATTTCCCTTTGGGCAGACCGGGCCGGGGGGCCGGGGGGTTTTAACACATGGGTGTTCTACGTTGCGCATCACGAACTGAAACGCAGAAACACTGACTACTTTCCCAAACAGGGGGACCAAAAGCCCACCTAGAGGCTCTCCAATGACGATAAATGTGATAAAAAGCGTCTTCACAGAGGTGGTCTGTTGGGGTTGATTAACGTCCGGCCAAAACAAGGAAAATGCAGACGGGGGGCCGGCACATAAACGGACACCTGCGGGGGCCCGGGTGGACATCGGGTGACTAACGGTCATTAAGCGGGGAAAAATCCACTAAAATTCCAAACCAAGCCGGGGGTCGAAACCAAAGACCTTTGGTTTATAGTCCAGGGCCTTTTTTCCCAGGTATGGGGGCCCCACAATTGGGCATTTTGAGCCTTCAAACGAGGAAATGAAAGGGATCGGGAAGTTCACAAAGGACAGGGGTTCCCTAGGACTGTTATCATGGAAAAATCGGGAGGGGGAATTCAGATTGAGAGGAAAAAAGGAGGGGGGCCGGGAAAAATTGGGGTGAAGTTGATTTGAGAAGGGGGGCAATTGGTCGGCAGGAAAAACGAACAACCCAAGGGGGAATTTATTGTATTTCTTTAATGGAGGAGGGTGGGCCCAATTATTGTACAGATTCCCCCCGGGGACGGACCACCGGCCTTTTAAAAACCAAAGGGAATTCTGTGTGTGTGGGGGTGGTGTGTTGTGGGTGTGTGTGTGTGTGTGTGTGTGTGGTGTGGTGTGTGTCCCAAAAGCCCCAAAAACGGCTCAAACCGATTGTAAAAGAATTTGGCCGTTCCTCCGTTGTGACTCGGGGGAGGGTTTTTGGGCTAATCCCTAAAAAAATAAAACCTTTTAAAAACCGTTAAAAAGCTTTATAGGGTTTTTCAAATTTTTTCCTCGTTTTTTGTTCCACTACCGTTGTTACTTGCCCAGTCCGGCTACTTCTCTAAAAAATAGAACCGTTATTTGGCAGTTAAAAAACCTTTTTTTAAACAGAAAAACCGTAAAAACACAAACCCCTAAAAGAAACTTTTTTAAAACCGATCTTTTTGAAATTAAGCAGGTACGTCTGTTGGACCGAGGAGGGTTTTGGGGGGCTAATCTTAAAAAAATAAAACCGTAAAAACCTTTAAAAAAACTGTTATAAGGGTTTTTTTTTTCAAAGACTCTTTTCCCTCGGCTTTTCACCATGGCCATTGTGACGGGCACAGTACGGCAAACTCTCGGAAATTAGAACCTTTTTTTTTTGGCAGTAAGAAAGATTTAAAACAGTTAAAAACCGTTAAAAACCCCAAACCCTTTAAAAAACTGTTTAAAACCCCTCTTTCTGGGGTTTGGGGGCCAGAGAGTTATGGGATCCCCAAACCAAACAAACCAAAAGGCTACAGGAACATCCACGGGTAATAAAGGGTCTTATAGCATTATGCCCAAAAATTTGCCGTTTAAAAACCGTTATTTTAAAAATTTTAGGCTGTTCTTGAAGAATTCAGTTACAGTACTTTTTTTAAATGCCGAAAAGATATGGAATTTTTACGAACCAAAATTTACTTTGACCGAAAAACCTTTTTTTTTTAAAAATTAGAGTATTCGGGGAAGAAATTCGATATACTTGCAGTTTTGAACGCTAAACAATAATAAAAATTTCAAGATCCGAAATTTAACATGACCGAAAAACCGTTTTTTCGGTTCTAAATTTTCCCCCTTTTTGGGATAACATTCCGAAACATTTACAGTTTTTAAGCACTGAAATGTTATGAAAAATTTTACGAACCAAAACTTAACACTGACCTTTAAAAAACCCTTTTATTTTCTAATTACACCACATTGATAAAATCGGTAGCGTATTCCATAACGGTAATAATTTTGCAACTGGATGGTTTAGCAGGACGCTGTTGTGACCCGAGGGGGGTTTGGGGGCTAATCCTAAAAAAATAAAACCGAAAAAACCTTTTTTTTTTAAAAAAACTGTTAAAAAAACGGTTTCAAGCATCTTTTTCCGTTTTTCACAAATGCCGTGTGACATTGCACGGTACAGGGCTACTTCCGAAATTAGAACCGTTTTGGCAGCAAGAAACCTTTTTTATAACATTTAAAAACCGTTTAAACACCAAACCCTAAAAAAAACTTTTTAAAAAACCCTTTCGGGGTGGAGGCCACGACAGTCATCGGATCGCCACCAAAACTGACATAAGCCAGGAACACCGGGTAACATAGGGTTTTTAAGGTCAGTATGACCTTTAAAATTTGACCTTTTAAAAACCGTTTTTTTTTCCAAAAATTTAGGCTTTTCTTAATGAAATTCGGTAACGGGGTGCGTTTTAGAATGCCGAAAATAAATACAACTTTACAAACCAAAATTTTTTTAAAACGACCGGTTAAAAAACGTTATTTTATAAATTTAGAGAATTTTTGAAGAAACGGATTACATGGCCAGTTTTGAACGCTAAACAATGATATACAATTTCAAGTCCAAAATTAACTTGACCGTAAAAACCGTTTTGCTGAATTTCTAAATTTTCACCGTTTTGATAACATTCCGTATCACGTACATTTTTTTAAGCGCTGAACAATGTATTTACAAACCCCAAAACAACTTTGAACCGAAAAAACCTTTATTCATATTACGCCGCTATGGAAAAATTTCGGTAGCGTTGCCAAAAACGGGAAGAAATTTTTGGCAACTTGGATGGGACAGTGTAGGGGATGAAAAGGGAGCATGAGAGGGCCAAAAATGATTGTACAAAGCAAAGCCGATACAAAAATTTTTTTCATTAGACACAGACCCTTTGAAATAAAAATACCCCTTCTCCCCAAAGTCTGTTCCACAAAATTAAGGGAACAGTAGAATGAAAGGGAACAGTGAGGCAGGCGGAAAATCGGGGCGAGGAAAGCATCTCGACGTGCTAGGGGGAAAAGGGGGCCCGAGGCCCGGGGGGGAAACAATAGAAGGGATAAGAGGAGAGAGAGGAGAGGGGAAGAGGAGAGAGAGAGGGAGAGAGAGAGAGACAGACAGACAGACAGACAGACAACAGGGGCAGAGACAAAAGTGTATCTGGTCGGGGGAGGGGGGGAAGAGTTGGGGGGGGGGTTTGATGTAAATAAAAAACAATCAATACAGGTTTGGGCCGCACGTGATACACAAAAATTTCCCATATCCCGGGCAACGTCGGTTGCCCCGGCGAGTCTAATATAAAAAGGGGAAAATTTCGGCTGGTGGGTGTGGGGTGTACCCCAAAGACTCAAAACGGCCAAACCCGTTTGTCAAAAATTTTGGGGAAAAGCCTGTTTGCCCGGGGATTTTTTTGGGCTAATTTTCAAAAAAAAATAAAACGTTTTAAAAACCGTTTAAAAAAACTTATAAGGGTTTAAAAGGGACATCTTTTTTCCTCGTTTTTCTCAAATAGCCGGGGTTGGTGTCAGGAAAACAGGACAGACACTTCCTAAAATTAGAACCGTTTTTTGGCATTTAAAAAACCTTTAGTGATAACGTTAAAAACCAAAAAAAAACACCAAACCCTTAAAAAAACGTTTAAAACCCGATCTTCTGAAATTAGCGAAAGGTCGTTGTGCCCAGGAGGGTTTTGGGCAATGTTAAAAAGGAAAAAAAAAAACCGTTAAAAACCGTAAAAAACTTTTAACGGTTAAAAGGGACATTTTTTTTCCCCTCTGCTTTTCATAAAAAGGCCGTTGTGACTTTGGGCACAGTACATCGAACCGAGGGACATCCCCCCGAGTAAAAAAGGGTCTTTGGACTTTCTACGACATTTTTAGACCGTTAAAAACCGTAACACACGTAAAACCCCTAAAAACATCAAAAATACAATCTTTTCTGTGTTGGGAAAAGGGGAGTCCTCGACGCCACAAAAATTTGGGCAGAGTCTAAAAAGACTTACTGTGAATCTTTGGGGTCATTCGTAGTTTTTATGCCTTTTAATTTATCACCGTTAAAAAGCTTTTTGGGCAAAATTTTAGACCTTTCTGATGAAATTTGGTATAAAAGATGTTTTTTTTAAATGCTGAACAATGAATCCCACTCACGAACCGAAATTTAAAAATTGCCCCGGTAAAAACCTTTTATTATTAATTTAGCCGTTTTTGAAATTTTCCCGGTAACAGATCATTTAACACGCTGAACAATGATAACAATTTACAGGGAAACGGAAACAAAAAATTGACCGAAAAAAAAAAAACCTTTGTATATAAATTTAGAGCGTTCCGAGAAATTCGTATACAGAGCGTTTACACCGACAAGTATCAACTTACACGAGGGAAATTTTAAAAATTGAGCGTTAAAAACCGTTAAAAATCCGTTTTTTCAAATTTTAACCTTTCTTGATGAAATTTGTTTTCAGTGCGTTTTACAGGGCTGACATGATAGACAACTAATATGAACAGAACTAAATTGACCGTTAAAAACCGTTAATTTCAAAATTTAGAGAGGGTATCACCGTTAAAAAGTTTTTATTTTCAATTTAGCCCTTTTTCTTGAAAAAAATTTTTGGTAGCAGGGTAGTTTTCAATGCGAACAATGATATACAACGTACACGAACCGAAATTTAAAAATTGCCGTTAAAAATCGTAGTTTCTTCCCTGAGAGGAAACTCGTACAGATCGGGTGACCGGCAAGAATGATAAATGAGGCGTCCTTTATCCAAAGAATCTGAACTCCATTGAGATTTCGGACTTCCCCCACATGAACGGTTGCGAAACGGGTCCCTATTGAAATCCCACCACGGGCCCCGCAAAAGGTGATCAATGCCCCGATGTTCTTCACCAACTGCACCGAACGTTTTTTAGGCGAAAATACATGGGCCCCCACAAAGGAACCGTGGGCCGCTCCGAATTCCTCTGGGGAACCCCTGGACTCCCCCGCCATTCCAGTTCCCAGGAAACCAGCTTGCCTCTGACAATCTCAAGAGCCAGGCCGAAAATTTTTTTCCCCCTTGGGCAGACTGACCGGGGCCATGTTTAACACCCGGAATGGTCACGTTGCAGGGATCACGACGGAAACGCAGGAAAAAAATGAAAAACTTGCGCCCAAAAAGGGGGAAACCCGAAAAGTCACCAGAGGCCCCCCCAATAACATGATACACGTGAAAATCCAATTTTTTTTTCACAGAGTTGTCATGTTTGAGTTGGATTAAAAGTTCATGGCCAAGCAAGGATTGCAGAGGCTGTCTGTCACATTAAACCTGACACCAGAGGGGCCAGGGTGGACATCAGGGGGGAAATATGGTCATTTTTAAACTGGAAACATCCACGTTAAACTTTCCCAAAACAAGCCGGGGTTTTGAACCATGACCTTTGGATCATCCGCGCCCTTTTCCACTAGGTTATGGTGGGCCCCCACAGATTGTCATTTTGGAGCACTTCAATCAAGGAAAGTAGAATGCATCAAAATAAGGTTTCCCAAAATACAGGGCCCTCCCCCTATGGACTGTGTACGTAAATTGGAAAAAAAATCGTGAGGGAAAACAGATTTAAGCAGAAGGGAGTGGGCGTCCAAGAATGGGGAAGTAGATTTTAGGAGGCTGGGGATTTGGTCAGCATGGAAAAACGAAAAAAACCCAGGGTGAATTTTTTGTATTGTCCCCTTTTAAATGTGAGAGAGAGGGTGGCCAGAAATTTTGTAACAGGGGTATACCCGACGAAGCCGGGGACACCGGCTTAGTGGTATATAAAGGGACAGAGCGGAACATAGCACAAGCAACTATTTTTGTCAATCCGCAATCACAGGGGCGGGGGGGACTAAGTATCTGGGATGGTTATCTTTGCCCAAGAACCCACCACACACACACAACACACACACACACACCACACACACCACAAAGCACACACACACACACACACACACACACCCACACCACACACACACAGAGAGAGAGAGAGAGAGAGAGAGAGAAGAGAGAGAGAAGAGAGAGAGAGAGAAATCCGTGCAAGAAAAATTAATGATGAACAACCAAACGAGAACAAAATTGGCTTTAAAAAAGAAAAGATAATTACTTTGTGGGAAAAAAAATTAAATTGACTATCACTAATTCACAAAACGGCCTAAAAAAAACGTTTATCGTGCTTTTTTGAAAATAGGGTTTTAATTTTCGCAGGGTTTAAAGAACAAAAAATGTTAATTATGGTTAAAACCCCCAATTTTAATGTTAGGGGGAAAAAACCTACTTCGAACGGCCTAAGGCAGTAATTTTTACTCTTTTTTGGTGGTTCCGGATCGGAGATTATTCTGGATAAATATCCACCTCTCTCGCCCCTTTTTTGGCCTTTTTGAGCTAGAACTGCTCCGCCAGGTTTAAATCGCTTTTATGATCTTGTCTGTCTCTCGCCTCTTAATACTCTCTCTCTCTCTCTCTCTCTCCCGTCTCTTTTCTCCCACTCTCTCTCTCTCTGTATATTGCACCGAGAGTAACCATCCTCCTCAACGCGCGCGCGCGCGCGCGCGCAAAACACCCACCCCACACACCACACACACACGAAAAGCACGCATACACGAACGCACGCATGCCGCACGAGCGCGCGCGCGCGCGCGCGCACACACCCACAGCACACATATCCACAACCACTCACACACATAAAACACACGCGCGCGCGTGCGCATTCAAAAACACAAGCACATTAAACCCACAAAAATTACCCTCCACACACCAAACACGGTACACACCCTTTCCTACCCCCAGCTGAATACCACCCCACACACACACACACCACACACACACACACACACACACATATATATATATAGCATTAATATGTTTTGTAATATATAAATATATATATAATTGTGTGTGGGGTGTGTGTGTGGTGTGTGTGTGGGGTGTGGTGTTTTGTGATTCAGCTGGGTGTAGAAGGGTGTGTACAGTGTTTGGTGTGGAGGGGAAATTTTGGGAGTTGTTATATTGTTTGGTGTTTGTAAATGCGCCCCGCGCGCGCGTGGTGTATGTGGTGAGTGCGGTGGTAAAAAAGTGTGTCTGTGTGTTGTGTGCGCGCGCGCGCGCGCGCGCGTGCGTGCAGCGTGCTTCGTATGCGTGCTTTGCGTTGTGTGTGTGTGTGTGTGTGTGTTGTGTGCGCGCCCCGGGGCGCGCGCGCGTTGAGGCAGGATGGTTACTCTCGGTAGACATATCATACCGAAAAGGAGAAAAGAGAGAGAAGAGAGAGAGAGAGGGGAGAGAGAGAGGAGAGGAGTTTTAAAGGGCAGCAGAGAGACAGCAAGCATACAGATAAATAGCGATAATTTTCTGAGCGGAGCAGTTCAATAGCACAAAAAGGCAAGAGAGACAGAGAGAGAGAGTAGATATTTATCACAGAATAAACACAGATCTCTGAACACAACAACAAAAGATAATTTATTACTCCCTATAGAGCGTTTCTTTGAACTGTAGATTTTTCCCCGTAACATTTAATGGGGGTTAACCATAATTAAATATTTTGTTCATAACCGTGCGAAAAAACCAATTTTCAAAATGCACGAAAAGTTTGTTTAGGCACGTTTTGTGAATTAGTGAAGTCAATTTAAATTTTTTTTCCCACAAAATCCCAAATTTTCTTCTCTTTTAAAACCATATTTGGGTTTTTCCATAGGGGTTTTTCTTCATCATTTTAAATTTTTTTTTGCACGGACTCTCTCCCTCTCTCCTTTTCCGCTCTCTCTCTCTCTCGCTCTCTCCTCTCTCCCTTGTGTGTGTTTGTGGTGTGGTGTGTGTTGTGTGTGTGTGTGTGTGCCCGGTGTGTGTGTGTGGTGTGTGGGGTGTTGGGGGGTTTGGGGGTGTGTGTGTATCTGGGCACTAAGGATAATACATCCCAAGATACTTAGTAACCGAAGACCTATGATTTGCGGATTGACAGGAATAAGTTGCATGTGCATGGTTACGCTCTGTACTTTATTATACCACAGCCCGGGGTACCCGCTCGCTCGGGTATACTGTACATTTAAATTTTCTGGCCACCCCTCTCCCACCACTTTAAAAGACAATACAATAAAATTAGCTTGGGTTGGGTTTTTGTTTTTTCCATGCTGAACCAATTGCCCCAGCCTCCTCAATCACTTCACCAAATTTTTTTTCGGACGCCCCCTCCTCTTGCCTCTCAATCTGTTTTTCCCCCACGAATTTTTTTCCCAATACATACCAAATCCAAGAGGGACCTGTACTTTGTGAAAAAAAATTACTGAGGGATTCTCAATCCTGATTGAAGTGCTCCAAATGACAACTCTGTAGGGCCACCATAACCCCGTGGATAAAAGGGGCTGGGGCTCATGATCCAAGGGCATGGTTTTGATCCCGGGGTGGTCTTGGAAAGTTTAAAAGTGAATGTTCCAGCAAAGACCATAGTTCACCCTGATTCCACCCTGGCCCCCTGGTGTCAGGCAATGGACAGACCACCATCTGCATATCCTTTTTTGGGCAGGGGCGTTAAATCCAACTCAAACGGGCAAATCTGTGAAAAGAATGCATTTTCACGAGGGTACATGTCTAGGAGGGCCTCTGGTAACATTTCTGGTCCCCCTTTTGGGGCGCAAGTAAGTCAGGGGTTTCCCGGGGTCCCAGTTCGTAAATGCGGGCAACGTAGAACATTCCAGGGTGGGAAAACAGGAACGTCGGGTCTGCCCCAAGGGATAAAATGTCGACCCTGCCTTGATGATTGTCAGAGCAAGCGGGTTTCATGGAATGGAATGGCGGGGGGTTGGTCCATGGGTTTCCAGGGGAAATTTTGGGGAGCACACCGGTTTAACCTTTTGGGGGCCACATGATTTTTTCGCTCTACAACGTTCCGGCATCGGTGAGGACCTGGGGTGCCATTGATCACCTTTGCGGGTCCAGTGAGTGGAGATGACAATAGGGACCCCAAAGATTTCAGCAACATTCATGTGGTGAAGTCCAAAATCCCCAAGGGGAGTTCGGGGATTCTTGTGGATAGGACGGCCTCATCATCATTTTGGGGCCGGGTTTCCACAGATCTGACAATTTTTCCTCTCCAGGGAATCACTACGATTTTTAACGGTCAATTTTAATTTCGGTTCGTGTAAGTTGTAATCTTTGGGGTTTCAGCTTTGGGGGAAAACTACACCGGATACCAAATTTAAATCAAGAAAGGTCTAAATTTAGAAAATAACGCTTTTAACGGTGAACACTCAAAATTTTAGAAATAACGGTTTTAAGGGGCATTTAAGTTTCTTTTCAATATTTTGCATCATTGATCAGCGTGTAAAAACGCACCTGTATACCAATTTCCTCAGAAAGGTCTAAATTGAAAAATAACGTCTTAAGGGTTTTTTTAACCCCAATTTTTTAAATTTTCCTTCGAAAAATTGTATATCATGTTCGCGTGTAAAACTGCATCGGATACGAATTTCACGAACGCTCAAATTTATATAATAACGGTTTTTAACGGCTTTTTAAGTTTCCGTTCGTGTAGTGGAATCATTGTTCAGCGTGAAAACGGCAATCTGTATACCGAATTTCATCAAAACGTCTATATTTATATAATAACGGTTTTTAACGGCAATTTTAAGTTTCGGTTCGTGAAGTTAAAAATATCATGTTCGCATGGAAAACGACATCTGATACCAAATTTCATAAAAGAATTCAAATTTAGAAAATAACGCTATAAGTGATAATACGGTCCATAAAACTATCGAATGGGCCCAATTTATTCACAGTAGTCCGTCTAGACCAGCCAAGTTTTGTGGCGACCGAGGACCCCTTTGCCGCCAACATCAAAAAGATTATTTTTGACGTTTTAGGGGTGTACTGTGTTAACGGTTTTTAACGGTCAGAAATAACTGGGGGTAGAAACGCCAAAAGACCCTATGTTACTCGGGAGATGTCCCTCAGGTTTGATGTACCTTGCAATGTCACAACGGCCATTGATGAAAAGCAGAGAAAGATGTTCTTTGAAACCGTTATAACAGTTTTTTAACGGTTTTAACGGTTTTATTTCCTTAAAAATAGCCCAAAACATCCTCGGGTCACAACAGAAAATACCTGCTAAATTTCAAGAAGACGGGTTTTTTAAAAAGTTTTTTTTTAAAAGGGTTGGGGGTTTTTACGTTTTTAACTGTATAAAAGTAAGTTTTTTAACCCGCCAAAACGGTTCTAATTTTTGAGAAGTTTCCTGTACCGTGCAAGAAAACAACGCTATTTGAAGAAAAGCAGAGGAAAAAGATGTCTTGAAACCGTTATAACAGTTTTTTAACGGGTTTTTTTCGTTTTTTTTTTTAGAGATAGCCCAAAACCTTCCCCCGGGTCACAACAGACTACCTGCCAAATTTTATGACAATCGGTTGGGGCCGTTTTGGGGTCTATACTACACCCCACACACACACACAAAAACAGAATTGCCCTTTTTAATTAACTACAGGGGCACCCGACGTTGGGCCCCGATTTTGAAAAAATTTTTTGGGATACCCGTGACGGCAAACATGGTGGATTGTTTTTATTTACATCAACCCCCTCCCCAACATCTCCCCCCCCCCCCCGACACAGAACACATCGTTCTCTTCTCGTCTGTCTGTCTGTCCCGTCGGGCTGTCTCTCTCCCTCTCTCTCCTCTCTCTCTCTCTCTCCTCTCTCTCTCTCTCTCTTATAATTCATGGTTTTTCCCCCTGGCCCCCTGGGCCCCTTCCCCTAGCACGTCGAAAATGCTTTTCTCGCTCGATTTCCGCCTGCATCACTGTCCCATTTCCATTCACTGAATGCCCTTAATTGTAGGAAAAGACTTTGGGCGGGAAATGTTTTTTCAACGGGCTGTGTCTAATGTAAAAATAGTGTATCGGGTTTGCACGTACAAACATTTTTCTGGCCCCCTCCATTGCTCCCTTTCATCCCCCTAACGGCCCTCCATGTTGCAAAATACTACCGTTACTGACATACGCATACCGAATTTATCAAAGCGGCGTAAATTTGAAAAAAGGGTTTTTAACGGTCATTGTTAAGTTGGTCGGAAAATACATGTTCAGCGCTAAAACTGTACGTGCAATACGGAATGTTACAGAACGGTAAAAATTTAAAAATTCAGAAAATAACGTTTTTAACGGCCCAATTTAAAAGTTTCGGACTAAAATTTTGTATATCAGTTTAGCGTTCAAACTCACATGATATCGAATTTTTTCAAAATACCTAAATTATAAAATAACTTTTTTTAAACGGCAGTTTTAAATTCGGTTGGGGAAAAAGGGGTTATATATCATTTCCGGGCATATAAAACTGCACAGTAACCGAATTTCATCAAAACACCAAAATTTTTTGAAAATAACGGTTTTAACGGTCAAATTAATGCAAATGACCATCAAGCCCTATGTTCCCCAAAGGATGTCCTGTGGGCTTTGTCATTTTTGGTGCGATCCGATATGTCGTGCCCCCAACCTCAGAAATGGGGTTGTAAACAGTTTTATAGGGGGTTTTTAAACGGTTTTTAACTTTTAAAAAAAATTTTTTCTTAGCTGCCAAATAAGGTTCTAATTTTCGAGAGTACCCTGTCCTGTGCAATGTCAAAACGGCCTTTGATGAAAGCAAGAAAAGATGCTTTTGAAACCGTTTTTAACAGTTTTTTTAAACGGTTTTAAACGTTTTATTTTTTAGAGTTTACCCAAACCACCCGGCACAACAGACAAACTCTAAACCATCCTTTGTGCAAAAAAAAACTTACCGTTACGGACTTACGCAACCGATTTATCATAGTGGTGTAAATTTAGAAAAAAGGGGGTTTTAACGTCAGGTTAATTTGGGGTTCTAAAATTTGCATAACATTGTCATGCTAAACGAAACTGCAGACGGGGGGTTCTCAAGAGGGTGAAAATTTGAAATTCAAAAATAACGGTTTTTTACGGTCATTTTTAAATTTCGGATCTTGAAAATGTTTTATCATTGTTAGCGTTCAAAACTGCACATGTATACGATTCTTCCAGAATACCCTAAATTTAAAATAAGGGTTTTTACGGTCAAGGGAATTTGGGTTTCGAAAATTTTTCCATATTTTTTTTCGGCATTTAAAACTTGTACATGTAACTGAATTCACAAGAACAGCCTAAATTTTGGAAAAAAACGGGTTTTAACGTCAAATTTAATGTCCCTAATACATCTAATGACCCTATATTTCCCCTGAGGTCTGAGGCCCTTTGTCCAAGTTTGGTGGCGATCCATAACTCCATGGGGCCCCCAAACCCCGAAGACGGTTTTAAACGTTTATAGGGTTGGGGGTTTTTAAAAGGTTTTAAATGTTATAAATAACGTTTCTTAAGCCAATAACGGGTTTTAATTCGAGAAGTAGCCCGTCCCCGTGCAATTCACAAAAGGCAAAAAGTGAAAAGCAAGGAAAAAAGATGTCTTTGAAACCGTTATAACAGTTTTTTTTTAAAGTTTTTAAAAGGTTTTTTTTTTTTAGAGATTACCCCAAACCATCCTCGGGTCACAAAAGACGGACCTGCTAAAATTTCAAGAAGATCGGGTTTTAAACATTTCTTTATAGGGTTTTGGTTTTTTTTAAAGGTTTTAACTGTTATAAATAAGGGTTTTTTTAACTGCCAAATAACGGTTCAATTTTAGAGAAGTAGTCCTGTACCTGGCAATGTAACAACGGCCCCTGAACAAAACAGAGGAAAAATTTGAAAACCCTTTAACACTTTTTTTAAAGGTTTTTAACGGGTTTTTTTTTTTTAGAGATTAGCCCAAAACCCTCCTCGAGTCACACGGACGAACCTGCCATTTCTGACAATCGGTTGAGCCGTTTTTTATCTATAGCGGACACACACCACACACCACACACACACACACACACCCCACACCACACCTCACACACACACACACACAGAAATTTTCCATTATGTATTACTACGGTCCCCCGGGTTCGCTCGGTATATCTGGACATAATTTTCGGCCACCCCCCCTCTCTCACCACTTTAAAAAATTACAATAAAATCAGCTTGGGTTTTTCGTTTTTCCCTGCCGAACAATTGGGCCCCAGCCTCCTCCACTAAATCACCAAATTTTTTCGGACGCCCACTCCCTTTTTGCCTCCAATCGTTTTTTTCCTCACGAAGTTTTTTCCATAGAATACAGTCCAAGAGGGATGCCTGTACTTTGGGAACTTTTCCGATGCATTTCCCAATTTCCCCGATTTAAGTGCTCCAAAATGACAAATCTGTAGGGCCACCAAAAACCCAGTGGATAAGCGCTGGCCTGATCCAAAACCCTGGTTTTTGGGAAACGCTTGGGCTAAAAATTTTTAAAGGGGGGAATGTTTCCAGCTAAAATTTACCGGAGTTCCCCCATCCACCCTGGGGCCCCCCAGTGTCAGTTAATGTGGGCGGGCCCCGCCCTCCCGGGATGCCTTGATTTTGGCACGACGTTAATCCAACCAAAAAATGACAACTCTGTGAAAAGACTGCATTTTCAGATATCTTCTTTTGGAGAGCTCTAGTAACATTTTTGGTCTCCTGTTTGGCGCAAACATAGCAGTGTTTCTGCGTTTCCAGTTTTGTGATGCGGGAACGAACATTCCCCCTGTTAAACACGGAACGGTCAGGTCCCGCCCAAGGGATGAAAATGTCGACCCTGGCCTTGTGACGGTCAGAGCGAAAGCTGGGTTTTATGGGGAAAATGAAGCCGGCAGAACTGAAGGCAGGGTGAGTCAGGTCCAAGGAATTCTGGAGCAGCACCGGTTAAACCTTGTGGGGCCACATGATATTTTCGTTCTCAACGTTCCGGGGCATCTGTGAAGACACATCGTTTCCATTGATCACCTTTGGCGGCCCAGTGGGGCGGAAAAATGATATAAAAAAAAACTCCAGATTAAAGCAAAAGTTCATGTGGGGGGAAGTCCAAAAATCCAATGGAGTTCAGGAGTTTCTTGGGGGATAAAGGACGCCTCATCCATTCTTGGCCGGTCAACGGGATGGGGGACAGTTTCCCCTCTCCGGGGAAAGCCAGCTACGTTTTTGCTGTTCAGCCGGTTGACAGTTCGTTCGGGGAGGAGATTATGGCCCTTTCCGCAAAACCAGTCTGAGTGAGCTGAAGATCGGTAACTGCTTCTATCAAATCCTCCTGGCTATCAGAAAGGCGTGGAAAATGTTGGCTCGGGGCCATTAGGACGACAGGAGGATCCCTAAAGCCCCCACAGAACAGCGTTGGGAATCTCCCTTTTCCCCTGTGCACTTGGGTAAATGTCCTGAAAACGTAACCAGGCCCGGTAACAGCTTTGGGGGGTCATGGAGTTTCATCAATTATGCGGTTGCAGCCTCTTGATGACTTTGGCCAACGTTGACCCAAGTTTTACGAGCAGGTTGGCGTTTCTTGCTTGTCGCATCCGAGGGACTTGAAAATGCAATTTACTGTCCGCCCCCCCGGCAAAAGAGTAGCGCAATAAACCCTGAAGCAGGGGCTAGCATTTTTTTTCCTGTGGGGGGATCCTTTCGGGATAAGATTCAGGTGGTCTTCGGGCCTCTGGAGCATCAAGGACATTATGTGCTGCTTGCGTGGGATCCGGGGGGGGGGGCCTTTTCTGCTCAACCATGGTCATAAAGCTTTTCGTCAGGGTCCTCCTGGTCACTGCACTTCTTCCGCGGTATCACGCGCCCCGGAGTGCAGTAGTGCAAATTGGGTCTCGCGGTAGTATTCTCGAGCACAGTTTGTGGTGACGGTTTGGGCCCCCCAACCCTCTGTAACTTGCTCCAAAAGGAAGAGTTGTCCTGAACCCAAGTAAAGTTTGGTTGTAGAGGCATCTGTGTACTGCGCTTCATAAAAAAACATCCTTAGGACTGGAAGAGGAAATCTTCAGCAAGAGGGGCTCGAAGGGGTTCCACAGGTTGCCTGGTTAAACTGGTTAAAGCCCCGGGATAAACAAAATCACCCGCAGTGGGGGTCTCTGAGAGATGACCCTTCCCCAGGGCAATTTTGTAGAAGGGGGTCATCATCTGGGAAAGCCCCAGAGCTTGCAAGCACTCAAAAATTTGTGGACAAAACCCGTTGACATCTTCAGCTCCTCGTACGAACGGGATCCTTTCATAACGTGAGTAGAAGCCTCAAGAAGTAGCACCTCCCTGGCGAGGGCTGATACTGTACAACGCCGGATTGCAGTGGGCCCCCTTTTCGTTTCCTTTCCCCATATCTGAGGACACAATGTGATTGCTCAGGACTTCCACGGACTTCACTCTCGTGCTGAGGTCTTGAGAGCAAGCTAAAGATGGCGGAAGAGTTGCTTCTGGGGGAGGGGCCTGGGCTCTTTGCGCTGCGTTGTGTGGATGAAGTTTGCCCATTGTCCCCTTTTCCAAATGGACACTGGCTCTGCACCAGGGGTGGCGCCATGCAGGTCAATCCCCGGAGGGCTCCAGTCGCCCCCGATGCTGCCCAAAGTAGCGGCTTCTGGTACATTTGGATCCATCATTTACTGAGGTGTGGCTGTTCCTTCACCTGCCTGAGTGGGTTTTGGGGTTGAAGACGCTTGGTCCCGTGCCCTTGTGGACATAAATTCAGACGTTTCTTGAAATTTTATGCTACGGGGAATTATACATTGATGTGGCAGTTGAAAATAATGTAGGAGGGAAGGGGGGTTTTAGGGGGGCAACCCCCTGGTTTGTGACGGGTGAAATTTTTCTCCCGCCCAAGCTCACAGTCCCAGTATGTCCTCATCAGACTCCCACGGGCTCCGTACTTTGGGGTAGCGCCCCCACCCCGCCTATGACCCTTCTTGCCTCTCAATCAATTTTACCCCCAAATTTTTTTTCGTATACATACACAGTCCATAGGGGATGCCGTACTTTAAAGAACTTACCGGTTTCATCTCAATTTTCCCGATTGAATGCTCCAAAATGACAACTCTTAGGGGCCGCATAACCCCGTGGAAAGCGCTGGACTCATGACCAAAGGTCGTGGTTTCGAATCCCGGCTGGTCTTGGAAAATTTTTAAAATTTGGGAAATTTTTCCCCTAAATGACCGTAGTTCACCCGATGTCCACCCTGGCCCGCAGGTGTCAGTCTAATGTGACGACCAGCCGCTGCATATTTTCCCCCCTTTATTTGGGGGGACGGACGGGGGGGAAACCCCCTCAACATGACAACTCTGTGAAAGGGGGGGGGGGGGGTTGCCCTTTCACGAGTATTATCTATTGGAGGCCTCTGGGTTACAACATTTCTTGGGGCTCCCTGTTTGGCGCAAGTTATAGTTTTTTCGCGCTTTTCCGTTCGGATGCGCAACGTAAAACACCATGTGGGAAAACACGGAAAGTCGACGCCCCACTGGGGAAAAAGTTCTTACCCTGCTCTGTTGACCCGACAAAATCAGACGGATTGCGAGCACAAAAATTCGGTGTATTTCTGAAAACCTCTGCCGACTACCCCTAATTTAGAAATTAACGGTTTTTAACGGGGCAATTTTAAGTTCTGTTCATATTATTGTCTACATTGACACGTGTAAAACGGCATTATACCAAATTTCATCAAGAAAGGGTCTAAATTTTAAAAAAAAACGGATTAACGGTTTTTAACGCTTTATTTTTTAGTTTCCGTTCGTGTAAGTTTTTTATATCATTGTTCAGCATGTAAAACGCGTCTGTATACCGATTTTACCCGGAACGTCCAATTTATATAATAACGTTTTAACGTCAAATTTTAAAATTCCGTTCGTGTTAATTGTATATCATTGGGTTTAGCGTGGGAAACTGCAAACTGTATACCCAATTCATCAAGAACGGTCTAATTTATAAATAAAGGTTTTTTTAAAAGTTTAAATTTAAGTTTCGGTTCGTGTAAGTTGTAATCATTGTTCAGCAATTGGGAAAAAACACCTTATATCAATTTCATCAAGAAAAGGGCAATTAGAAAATAACGCTTTTTAACGGTGAAAATTTTTGGGGGTTCCAATCCTTTCCCGGGCCAACCCCCAAAAATTGTTTTTTTGGGACGAGGGGGGATTTTCCTTTTTTCGGGATTTGCGGGGGAAACCCAATCCCCCATGACTCGGGAAGGGGGGGGGAGAGGGCTTTTAAAAAAAGGATTTAAAAAAAAGAGGGGGGGTTTTAAAACCCTTTTGGGTTTTTTTTGGGTTTTTTAAGGGGTTTTTATTTCTTTAAAGTTACCCCAAAAACCATCCTGGGTAAACGACTACTGCTTTTTTAAGAAAGGGGTTTTAAAACTTTTTCTTTAAAGGGGTTTTTTTAATTTTTTTAACTTTAAAAATTGGTTTTTTTAACTGCCAAAAACTTCTAATTTAAAAGAAAAAACCCGGTTTTTAAAGGGGGCTTTTTTAAGGCAAAAAAAGTTCTTAAACCGTTAAATTTTTTTTTTTCCAAATTTTTTAAGGTTTTTTTTTTTAAAAAATAAAAAAAACCCCCCGGTTTTAACGAATCCTTCTTAAAGGGTTACCCCTTTTTATTTAAGGGGTAACGACACCAGAACCCACAAAAAAAACCCCCAACCAAAAACCCCCCCAAAAATTTTCCCTTTTTTTTTTTAAATTTTAAAAAGAATTTAATAAAATTTAATTAATAAATATTTTTTAAAAAGCAATTTAAGTCCCAAAAGGGAAAAAGGAAAAAAAAGAAAAAAAAAAAGGGAAAAAGAAAAAAGGGGGGGGGGGGGGGGGGGGGGGAAAAAAAAAAAGGGGGGGGGGGGGAAAAAAAAAGGGGGGGGGGGGGGGGGGGGGGGGTTTTTTTAAAAAAAAAACCGGGGGTTTTTTAACGGGGGGGGGGGCAAAAAACCCCAAATTTTTGGGGGTTTTTTAAAAAAATTTTTATTTTTTATGTAAATTTTTCCTACTCATTAAAACCATTTCCAAATAATTTAAACCCCCTTTGGGGGAAGGCCAAAACTTCTTTTTCCCATTTATTCCTTTTTTCTTTTTTTCCTTTTGTCCCCACCCCTTTCCACTGGGAAAATTGTATTTTTGGAAATCTTTGGGGTTTTTTTTTTTTTTTTAAAAAGAAATTAACTTAGGAGGAAAGAGGCTCTTTACTACTGTAGTCTGGTTGAAGCACCCCCAAAAAAGAAAAAAAAATCTCACTAACTAACTAATTAACTAAGAATAATTAAATAGCTAGCTAACTGATTAACTAATTAACTAACTGAGTAACTACCTTACTTACTACCTAACTACATGACTGACTAACTAACTAATTACTATTTTTCACATTTTTGTTTTCATTTTCACATTTTTTGCTTTGTTCTGCCTGATCGACCGCAGCTTTTGGATGGGTGGGCGTCTGAAGCGTGCCTTTTTCAGACGGATGTCTTACCCCACTGCTAACAGACACCCTATTCTACTTTGAGATGTTTATGCCTTTTGAAGTTCACTTTTGTTCCTCCCCAACCAGCAGCTCATTCAAATATTCAGGTGTTTCCTACACAAGTCTGTTGGTATGCCTGCTATGAATCTCCCGTCAACTTTAGAAAAGTATGTTGAACTCAGCACTGCAGAACATGACGCTATTCCCGTTCAAAATTGAAAGCAAAGGAAACCACATTGTGGTTGTCCTGAGGTTCGATACTATAACCGATTATTCCCTGTCACGTTACTACCACAGCATCCATGCTGTGTATCGCAGAAAGTGCCCCTTCCAGGTAAACAGGGATAACACTGTGAAACACAGAAGAACTAAGGGTAGGCAAGGCAGCCTTTTCATCTCCATCTGGTTTATTTTTGCCAACTCTGCCCAGTTTTGTTCTATGCTGCTGATTCTGACAGTGAAAAAAACTGTTTATACGATAACCATGTAGCTGACAATGATAATCATTTGCCTGCCTCTCTTCCCCAGTCTTTGTATAACACTCAAAACAATCAACAGCAAATTTACATGAAACTGTGTGCGTCATATACAGTTAGTGACAGGTGTGATGACTCTGAGAAAAAGTGCTAGCAGAAACAGATCTCCATATGACTGTTAGAGTAAGAAATACTGAAGGCTATGAACAGGAAAATAATGCAACCGAACGTGATTCAAAATCGATGCATTTACCCGACACAGAGCACAAAACTAATGTTAGATCAAGCACATGTGGCACAGACAGCACCTAGCTCACTAAAGAAGCTAATGTGCAGCAGCACACAGAATCTTGTCAACAAAACATTCACACACAAATAATGGCAACTATTGAGGAAAGAGGGAAGAACGTGGTCAATCTCCTCCGTGTTTGTGGCGAAGTTAAACACATCACTTCTACCTGGAGCAAAGATGTTGTGAAAGGAAATCCTCACTATGACCCATCGTAACTGTTTTGTTGTAAAGTTGTGAGGTGGACTATTACTAAAGTGTGATTGACAGTCCAAGGATTAATTACAAATGTATTTAATACCACGATGTCGGATCCATTCAAGATGAAGGTTTGTAAAGGCCAATTGTACAACGTTCTATCCACATAATTTTCGTGTATGTGCTTCCGTCCTCACTCCATTTCTCACCTCCCTCACCCCCTACCCTGTTCCCCCATCCATTCCTCCATAGTCCGTTTTATGAAGGGCCTTAATAGCCTAAACCACATAAAACTATTCCATTCATATTCTCTCTCTCTCTCTCTCTCTCTCTCTCTCTCTCTCCTCTCTCTCTCTCTCTCTCGAAAAGTCACAAATTGAATACGTACATAAATTAATACCTAATGAACGCCTTAATAAATAAACAATTAATGAATGAATGAAAAAAAATATATATATGATGTATATATATATATATATATATATATATATAATATATAATTTAGTAAATAAGTATATGAATAAATAACTAATTTATAGATACCACTAGACCAAATGATCAAAAAAGAAAGAAGAAAGAAAGGAAGGACAGAATGAAGTAGAAAGGAAAGAACCACAAAACGAAGAGATAATGAAATTGGCAAACAGTACAAATCTATTTAATACCACGATGTTGGATCCATGCATGATGAGATTTGTAAAGGCCAATTGTACAACGTTGTTTCCACATAATTTTCGTGTATGTGCTTCCGTCCTCACTCCATTTCTCCCCTGCCCTCACCCCTACCCTGTTCCCCCATCAAATTCCGCCATAGTCCGTTTTGTGAAGGGCCTTAATAGCCTACTCCACATTAAAACTATTCGCATTCATATTCGTTCTCTGCTGCTCTCTCTCTCTCTCTCTCTCTCTCTCTCTCTCCTCTCTCTCTCTCTCTCTCCTCTCGAAAAGTCACAAATTGTATACGTTATAAATGAATACCTAATATACGCCTTAATAAATAAACAGATAATGAATAAGTGAATGTATGTATATATATATATATATATATTATATATATATATATATATATAATTAAGTAAATGAGTATATCAATAAAGAACTAATTTATAGATACCACTAGACCAAATGATGAAAAAAAAGAAAGAAGAAAGAAAGGAAGGACAGAAGGAAGGTAGGAAGGAAAAGAAGCACAAAACCAAGAGAGATGAACAAATTGGCAAACAAACCCCAAAGTCTGCGTGGTGGGTAACTGAAAAAATAATTAGTTGATTACTTAATTAGTTAGTAAGTTAGTTCTCTCATTCTCAATTTATAACCATCTTCTCATAATATATTCATGGTACACCAGTCCTCTCTGTCTTACATGTCATTCTTATTTCTTTCTTTATCTTCCTATTTCCATCTCTTCTTTGTTTCTTTGTTTCCTTTTTGCACTCTATTCCTTTCTCTTTTACTCTTTTTATTTTCTCTTATGGTTATGGACATATACAATTTTTTTCTTTTTTTTTTTTTTTTAGACAATTGCAAACTTAGAGACAGAAAGAGGCTCTTTACTACTTGTAGTCTGGTTGAAGCACCCCCAAAAAGAAAAAAAAATCTCACTAACTAACTAATTAACTAACTAAGTAACTAATTAAATAGCTAGCTAACTGATTAACTAATTAACTAACTGAGTAACTACCTTACTTACTACCTAACTACATGACTGCTAACTAACTAATTAACTATTTTTCACATTTTTGTTTTCATTCTTCACATTTTTCTTTGTTCTGCCTGGATTCGAACCTGCAGCTTTTGGATGGGTGGGCGTCTGAAGGCGTGCCTTTTTCAACGGATGTCTTACCCCACTGCTAACAGACACCTATTCTACTTTGAGATGTTTATGCCTTTTGAAGTTCACTTTTGTTCCTCCCCAACCAGCAGCTCATTCAAATATTCAGGTGTTTCCTACACAATCTGTTGGTATGCCTGCTATGAATCTCCCGTCAACTTTAGAAAGTATGTTGAACTCAGCACTGCAGAACATGACGCTATTCCCGTTCAAAATTGAAAGCAAAGGAAACCACATTGTGGTTGTCCTGAGTTCATACTATAACCGATTATTCCCTGTCACGTACTACCACAGCATCCATGCTGGTATCGCAGAAAGTGCCCCTTCCAGGTAAACAGGGAATAACACTGTGAAACACAGAAGAAGCTAAGGGTAGCAAGGCAGCCTTTTCATCTCCATCTGGTTTTTTTTTTGCCAACTCTGCCCATTTGTTCTATGCTGCTGATTCTGACAGTGAAAAAAACGTTTATACTGATAACCATGTAGCTGACAATGATAATCATTTGCCTGCCTTTTCTTCCCCAGTCTTTGTATAACACTCAAAACAATCAACAGCAAATTTACATGAAACTGTGTGGCGTCAATATACAGTTAGTGACAATGGGGTGATGACTCTGAGAAAAGTGCGTAGCAGAAACAGATTTCCATATAACTGTTAGAGTAAGAAATACTGAAGCTATGAACAGGAAAATAATGCAACCGAACGTGATTCAAAATCGATGCATTTACCCGACACAGAGCACAAAACTAATGTTAGATCAAGCACATGTGGCACGACAGCACCTAGCTCACTAAAGAAGCTAATGTGCAGGCACACACAGAATCTTGTCAACAAAACATTCACAACAAATAATGGGAACTTTTGAGGAAAGAGGGAAGAACTTGGTCAATCTCCTCCGGGGTTTGTGGCGAAGTTAAACACATCACTTCTACCTGGAGCAAAGATGTTGTGAAAGGAAATCCTCACTATGACCCATCGTAACTGTTTTGTTTGTAAATTTGTTGAGGTGGACTATTACTATGTGTGATTGACAGTCCAAGGATTAGTTACAAATGTATTTAATACCACGATGTCGGATCCATGTCAAGATGAAGGGTTTGTAAAGGCCAATTGTACAACGTTCTATCCACATAATTTTCGTGTATGTGCTTCCGTCCTCACTCCATTTCTCACCTGCCCTCACCCCCTACCCTGTTCCCCCATCCCATTCCTCCATAGTCCGTTTTATAAGGGCTTAATAGCCTAAACCACATAAAACATTCGCATTCATATTCTCTCTCTCTCTCTCTCTCTCTCTCCTCTCTCTCTCTCTCTCTCTCTCTCTCTCTCTCTGAAAAGTCACAAATTGAATACGTACATAAATTAATACCTAATGAACGCCTTAATAAATAAACAATTAATGAATGAAATGAAAAAAAAATATATGAATATATATATATATATATATATTAATTTAGTAAATAATATATGAATAAATAACTAATTTATAGATACCACTAGACAAATGATCAAAAAAAGAAAAAAGAAAGAAAGAAGGACAGAATGAAGGTAGAAAGGAAAAGAACCACAAAACGAAGAGATAATGAAATTGGCAAACAGTACAAATCTATTTAATACCACGATGTTGGGATCCATGTCATGATGGAGATTTGTAAAGGCCAATTGTACAACGTGTTTCCACATAATTTTCGTGTATGTGCTTCCGTCCTCACTCCATTTCTCCCCTGCCCTCACCCCACCCTGTTCCCCCATCAAATTCCTCCATAGTCCGTTTTGTGAAGGGCCTTAATAGCCTACTCCCAAAAACTATTCGCATCATATTCGTTCTGTCTTCTCTCTCTTTCTCCCCTCTCTCTCTCCCCTCCCCCTCTCTCTCCCTCTTTTCTTCTCTCTCTCTCTCTCTTTGAAAAGTCACAAATTTATACGTTTATAAATGAATACCTAATATACCTTAATAAATAAACAGAAAATGATATAGTGAATGTATTTTATGGTAAATATATATTATATATATATATATATATAATATATATAAATATTAATAAAAATGAGTATATCAATAAAACTAATTTATAGATACCACTAGACCAAATGATGAAAAAAAAAAAAGAAGAAAAAAAGGGAAAGGGACAGAAGGAAGGTAGGAAGGAAAAAGCACAAAACCAAGAGAGATGAACAATTTGGCAAAAAAAACCCCAAAGTCTGCGGGGGGTAACTGAAAAAAATAATTAGTTGATTACTTAATTATTAGTAAGTTAGTTCTCTCTTTCTCAATTATAACCATCTTCTCATAATATATCATGGTACACCATCCTCTCTGTCTTACATGTCATTCTTATTTCTTTTTATCTCCTATTTCCATCTCTCTTGTTTCTTGGGTTTCCTTTTTGCACTCTATTCCTTCTCTTTTACTCTTTTATTTCTCTTATGGTTTATGGACATATACAATTTTTTTTCTTTTTTTTTTTTTTTAGACAATTTCAACTTAGAGACAGAAAAAGGCTCTTTACTACTGTAGTCTGGTTGAAGCACCCCAAAAAAGAAAAAAAATTTTCACTAACTAACTAATTAACTAACGAAATTAAAAGCTAGCTAACTGATTAACTAACTAGTAACTACCTTACTTTTCTACCTAACTACTGACTGCCTTAAATAACTAATTAACTATTTTCACATTTTGTTTTCATTCTTCACATTTTTTCTTTGTTTGGT
>JAMYXO010007933.1:0-11477 GCA_033310375.1 Conus canariensis
TTGCGTTTATAATAACCATCTTTAGTGTACTCAAAACCATACAAAGTGCCTATCTCACCGTTTTGTTCAAAGTCCTCAACGTCTGCAAGGTCTTTTAATTCTAAAGTTACACACCTCTCAGGTGCTAATGTGACCCCCGAATCGTCTGGTCCACGTGACATTTTTTAAAACAACGTATTATTTTATTTCCAAAACAATGTGCAGGCTGTCACATTTGACGACTTTTCCTGTTTGGTCTTTGATTTTTATATTAAATGATCTGACCCTCCCACAAGCTAATTTTTTAAACTGTAAATTAGGGAATTGTATAATTTCATAATCGCAATATGCAGCTTTCCCTGATGGAAGAGCTCTTAAAACAGTTGAGGGCCTTCCATCATATAAGTTTTCATCAGTGCTCAGCTCGTCCAAATGAACATAGAGTAATGAATGTAATGCAAGATCGAGCGGATTTTCCCCCTCATAAGTAGCTTCGCTTTGTGTAACTCTAAAACTATGAAAGGCATCATAGCCAGTTGCAAAGCCTAACATTTTAGCTAGCTCTACATCAAAAAAGTAATGGCCTACTTCTTCTTCAGGTTTGAATGCCAACATTATTTTCAAATTTGCATTGTTAAGTTTGAGAGTAATGTCGAAGTTACTCATTGCTTCTTTCAGCGAGCAAAACCCGTAATAACCATCAGGTATGGTTAACTGGCTAACCAAGTTTCCACTATTGTCAAATTTTTGAATTAAATTATTCTTCTTGGATTCACTTATATTAAACCATACGACTTTGTAAAAAATTTCATGGAGTGCGACCCTTTGGGTTCCGCAGTTATTATCAATAGCATATTCTAAAAACGAAGGACTGTCTTGAGTTGTTATTGTTACAAACATTTTTAAAACAAATTTAAAAATGAGTGCATTCAAATATACTAATGCAAAATATTCTGTCGGGCCGCACTACAGTCCTAAAGATATAACAACTGATACCCTCGACATTTCTGTGACTCAGACTGACGCCTTTCAAGTAAAGGTTAGTACTCCATTGAACAGATATCTTAACCGTCCTATTAAAAAAGACTACATCCCGAAAGTGTGGTTCAGTCATCCGATGCAGTTTTATCAGAACCAGTTAAACTTTGCTGTGTTTTGTGCTTCAACTGGGTGTGGAGTGTCGTATGCTGATCATTTAAATCATCCTGTTCCTTTGGTGAGGTCAGTGTATAGATTTCATTTTTATTACACCTTCAGACGTATTTTATCTGAACTGCAAGCGCCATTACCAAATGACAAAACGTTTAATCCATTCAGCAACAGAATAGATTACAAGGCTTTTGAAAGGATCTGTAACGAATTTGATATTGACCCAAAGACAGACTTTAGACAAAAGTTGGATCTTAATCATGGTTTAGGCACCCCTTATTTTTGGGGCGTGCACAGAAAGTATAACTATGATTGGAATCCTCCTTACACATCTTTCTCTTCAGGCACAACTGTTCACCTCGGGTCCATAGAGCAAGAGCATAAAACAGCATGGACAACATTTATTTTGGATACTTCTAATGGTCTAACTAGAGCGGGAATAGAACGAATAAACGACTCCATTCGTACTTATGTTTGGTGTTTGCTAGGTTCGCAAGCACAAACGAGATCAAACATAATTGATCCTTCTACTGGCCTTGACGCCCAAAAACAGTATTTGGCAAATTTAGAGGATTCTATTAATTCTGCAATTGATTTGCCTTCAAGTATTAAAAGGTACCAAAATGTTTTGCAATACGCAAGATCGAAAGTAGACTTCGCCGTTGGCACTGGTTTATACATGCTGCCTTCTGACCTCAGACTTCAGATAGGAACAATAATAAACTATAATAATGAAATCCTTGTGGCTGGTAAAGAAGAGAAGGTCGGAAAAAACGACATAAATTCTAAGCCTGCAATAGCAATAAAAAAAGAAGTCCCAATCCCCGTGGCCCCCTCTAAACCCCATCCAATCCCCGAGACTCCCTCAAAACCCCAACCAATCCCCATGGTGAATAAAAGCGACCCCCATGAATATGAAAAGACAGCACTTGTTATTGGATTAACTGCACTAGGATTACTTGGTCTTTATCTTACTATAAAGTAACCCAACTATTAAGACAACTAATGTCCATAAGTGCTCAGCCATAAAGCCAACTACTTTACTTGCGGCAGACAAAAGCCAGCTAATGATCCCTCCTATTATACCAGGCAAAGAATCTATTGCCTTACTGGCTAATTTTTTTAATAAACTTGCAAGATGATCAAGTTGTTTTTTTTACCCATGATTTATCGGGTGGAGGAGATGGTGGCGGAGGCACTAACCCTTGCCCACCACCGCCTGTAATAGCCAACACCAGTGTACTTATTGCAAATCCTAAGGCTGTTATAACGCTCGCTAATGTGACACCTTGCTCTCTAAACAGTGTTCTTATTCGTTCTGCTAACGTTGTGTCTTCATATAAAATTCTTTGGATAGTTTCTCTTATTCTGTTCGCTTGAGTTCGTAATTGTTCTCGGTTAGTAGACAACACTTCTAGTCTTGCTGATCTCTCTTGTTCAAGATCTTTTAGTCTTTGTGTTATTCTTTCTTTAACACCAGGTCCTAAGTTGTGGTCATCAGCCTCAACTAGTTTTTCTTTTTCTCTTTTTATATGCTCATCTAGTTCACCCAGTTTTGCTAAATTGTTTGTTAATTCGCCTCTGATGCTTCTCAAAGCATGATCAAGGGCCGTTATTTCTCTCATAGGTAGCGGCGGATCGTGCATAGTTTTTAATGCTTCTGAAAAACTGGTTTCTGCTTGTATTAATTTCGTCTGCTGTTGGGCTTAAATCTTTAAGTTCCATGTTTTGTATTTCTGTTGGGAGTTCTTGTAGTGTGTTTTGAAGTTTAGCAACTGCTTCCCTATCTAATTTTGGTTTAGTAATGCCAAGGCGACTTTGATCGCTCACACTGAGCCTTTGTCTAATTGTACTCTTTTTTAAAAACTTTGATGAGTCTGGTTTAGTTGTAAGCTGAACAAGTTGTCCTTCATCGTTTCTCACAAACAAATGGTCATCTTTTGTTTCAAAATCATTAGGGTCTATAAATTCGGGAGGTTCTTGGCCTAAACTTTGATAAAATGATCTGACCTTACTTTCTGTTAATTCACGCCGCAATGATTGTAATGGATGTGTTAAAGGAGTCATTTCACTCATGTCGTCTCCAGGATCAAAAACATCATAATCTTCAATGCTTGCCATGTTTTTAAATAATTAACTTTTTATTTTGTTTTATAAAAAAAAATGTCACAAGCATATGGCTCAATTCTTGACCCGCATAGAAGACTGAAAGAGCCCTTTGGCGTGAAGGGAAATAAACAGAATATTATTGTTCCAAATAATCCATCTACTATTGATTCAGATCAAATTCTTACTGTCAAATTTCCAGACCTAGGAGCAGATGAAATGATTGTGCCGGGATCTGCCCGACTTACTTTCAAAATAGAACTCGAATCAGCAACAGACGCAAACAGGACAGTAGTTCAGAATCTGGGACGGGCAATTGTTAAGAAAATTTCTATAAAACTTGAGGGGCAAGAAATATTTTCTTTACATAATGCAGACATATTTTTAATCTATTGTGATCTATGGCTAACCGCGAATGAAAGGGCTGACCTCGCGTTTCAAGGAATCGAAAGTGATGAAGCACTAAAACACAGAATAGATGCTGATGATGCTGCATCTGGCAACAAGCCCGAAGCTGTAAATTTTGCGTATGGAAATCGCTTTTCCATACCCTTGGATTTTGAGTTATTAAGCGCGCATGCACCATACTTTCAAGGAGCATTAAAAGACAGATTGACATATGAACTAACTTTTAATGAATACAATCGCGTTATTAAATCTACAGTCAAAGATGCAAAGTACAGCATTTCTGACATCTTGTTGGAGTTTGATACTATTAACGATCCTAACTTAGCAAGGTTGATCGAACAACAGTATCAGTCAAAATTAGCAATATATTACGAAAGAGTAATTCATCATTCTAAATATACTAAAAACAAGGCAGACACAATATGGAATTTTAGTTTTAGCGCCTCAGCAAGATCGCTTAAAGGTATTTTATTGCTGTGTGAAGATGAAAAACCATACGAAAGACAAACTGAAAAGTTTATTAATCCTAAAATAACGAAAGTACAATGTTCAATTGAGGGCAGTCCTAACCAAATCTACAGTAGTGGGCTTAAACCTTATCAGCATTTTGACGAAATAAGAAAATATTTTGGAGGCGGGAGGCATAGAAGTCCAACAGCAGATCTTGTGTCCAAAGATCTACATCTTCATAATGTTAGACTTGATGAATATTTAACAACGAAATACGGTTTATGGATTGACTTAAGGTCGACAGAGGATAATCAGTTGCATGGAAGCGGAAGATCTGTTAAAGACCAAATAACCATTCAAATTGATAAAGAGAAAGAGAGTGACAAGCCGCTTAATGTACATTTGTTTTTAATATATGATGCGCAGCTGAATATTCAAGATAACAGATTAAAAGATATCCAATACTAAATTATTTTTATTTTTAAAAAAAAGCATGTCTGTTCAGGTTTATCCAAAAGTGCCCAAAGAAGAGATAGTAGGCAACATCGACTCCAGGGTCGTCTCTGACATAAAAACTTTCAGATTAACAAACATAACACAAATGCAAACCCAACTAGAGCAGGACCTTTCAAAATACAGTAAAACCAAACGAAGGTATTCTGCTGTCTTTAATGCTGTTACATATGTTAATACTGGAGCATCGATCACTAGTGCTCTATCAGCAGGAACAAGTGTAGGTCTCTTAGCAACAGGCGTAGGTGCACCGGCAGCTTTACCTCTAGGCGGTTTGTCTTTAGCTTTTGGCCTGTGCTCATTAGCTGTAAGTGCTGTCAGCAAAAAAATAAAAGCTAAACTCCAAAAGCACACAGCTATGGTTCAACTAATAACAGCTAAACTTAGTTCCTTCAAACTGATAATAAATAAAGCACTTGCTGACTCGAACATCACGGATGAAGAATTTAGTCGCCTACAGGCTGATTTTGAGGACTACAAAAGACAAAAGTTTGATCTTCAAAGAAAGGCAAGGGCAACTTTTTCTCAAGACACCGACCAGATAAAAAAGGAATGTTTAAAAAAAGTAAACGAGACATTAAACTCTGTTCTAAACAGCTCACATTAACAACACCAAAGAGTGTTTATACTTTAGTTTACGAGTCCAAGCACAAAAAGACAGTTGATATTGATTCTGACTAAGTATTTTTTTTTTAATTTAAATAAATATTTTGAGTTAGAAAAGAAACTCAAAATGGAATACACTGATTTTGATTCTTGGTTTGATGCAGAAGAGAGTTTGTCAAAAGCTTTGAAGGATACAAATATAGAAGTTATTAATCCAACAAATGTGTTAGAAAGCGTTGAGTATGCTATTTCTCAAATCCCCAATTATTTAGCAATAAACCCTCCAGTTAAAGTAAGGTTAGTTGTTTTAGTTGATTACATAACAATAAGCGAAGAAAATCTAGAAGTCTGGGTCTCAACTAAACAGCAGGCTATTCTTTCATATAATGATTTAACGCCTGATTGGGCAGAACAACTTCTTACTCAGTTTAACGACTCCTCTGAAGCAGCAAAAATGAGAGGTTCTGGTTGGTCAGAGGGTAAAGTATTAGAGATTAGATTAAAACAGGCTAAATACGAGCCAATTATAGGAAAGTCTTTTATTCCTCTACCATCAGAATTAGTTGCAAAGAGAGCGGTTCTGAACATAAAGAATTCAGATAACAAATGTTTTATGTGGTGCGTTCTTGCTAGGCTACACTTTGTTAAAAAAAATGCAGAGAGAGTTACTAACTATTTGCAGTGGGCCAATGATCTTAACTTTAACGGCCTTGAATTTCCTATGGCTGTAGACAAGATTGATCAGTTTGAAAAACAGAATCCACCAATAACTGTTAATGTCTACACATGGTCTGTTAAATCAGACCTTCAGCCAATTAGAGTGTCAAAAAACAGTCCATCAATAGGAGAACCAGACAAACACCATGTAGACTTACTCCTGATGCAAAGCCTTAATGGGTTGCACTACACGCTAATACGCACAATGAGTAGACTAATTCAGCATACTTCAAAAGATGGGCACAAACAAGAATTCTGTAGAAAATGTTTAACAAGAATTCCGTCCGTTCAAGCTGCGAGTGAACATGTAAAACATTGTCTCAGTCCAGTGGACTGCAATACAGAACTAATTATGCCAAGAGAAGGCAGTAAGGTTAGTTTTAAGAATTACAAAAACCTCCAGAGGTCTCCATACGTTGTTTACGCAGACTTCGAGTCGCTTATTGTTCCTTATGAAGGACCTGCTCCAAAACATTTACCAAAAACAGTTATAATGAATAACCACCAGATTTGTTCATATGCTTTCATTGTTGTTAGGTCAGATGGTGAACATTCAAAGCCAGAATTATACAGAGGACCACATGCTGCAAAATATTTCTTAAAACGCATGCAAGAAGTTCGTAATGTCTGTTCTAATAATCTAGACCTATCCGATCTTAAGATGACTCCTGAAGACCAAGATCGCTATGACTCAGCCACTCACTGTTGGATTTGTGGATTAGAGCTAACCCCTGAAAGTTTAAATCCAACAGTAAAGGATCATGATCACATTAGCGGGGAATTTAGAGGAGCAGCGCATAACAATTGCAATCTTCAACTAAAGTTTGATCCTAGGACTTGGAGACTTCCTATATTCTTTCATAACTTGCGAGGTTATGATTCTCATCTTATATTGCAAGCAGTAACTAGCGATTTCAGGGTGTCATGCATTGCGCAGTCATCAGAAAAGTACATGTGTTTTACTTTAAATAACCTGTCTTTTTATGACTCTATGCAACACCTGATGGGGAGTTTAGAGTCACTAGCAGGATCTTTAAAGTCCTGCCCAATAACAGAACACTATTTTGACCCAACACTTGTTAGAAAAGGCGTTTATCCTTATGAGTACATGAACAGTTGGGAAAGGTTTGATGAAGACTCACTTCCTCCTAAAGGTGCGTTCTTTAGTAGTCTTAGAGGAAAGGACATCAGTGATTCTGATTACCAGCACGCACAAGAAGCATGGCAGAAGTTGGAGTGTGAAACAATGGGAGACTATCATGATGCCTATTTAATGGCGGATACTTGTTTGTTGGCGGATATCTTTGAAAATTACAGAAAGACCTGCATGAAACATTATAGTCTAGATCCTGCGCATTATATTTCTGCGCCTGGGATGAGTTGGGATGCTTTCTTAAAATTTACTAGTGTACAGATTGACCTACTAACTGACCTACTAATGCTTCAGATGATTGAAAACGGATTGCGTGGCGGAATTAGTATGGCGTCTCACCATTACTGTAAAGCAAACAACAAATACCTAGACAACTATGATCCAAGTAGGAAGTCTAACTATCTTATGTATTTAGATGCAAACAATCTGTATGGTTGGGCTATGAGTCAATCACTTCCATTACGTAACTTTAAAATGTACACAGGACTCAAAGACATTCAAAAGTTTTTAAAATGGCTTCAGAGTCTAGAAGCTGATCGTAAAAGAGGTCTCATTCTAGAAGTTGATTTAGAATACCCCCATGAACTTCATGATTACCATAATGACTATCCATTAGCAGCAGAAACCCTAAAAGTGTCAATGACAGAACCGCCTAAACTTGTGCCTAATCTTCGAGACAAAAAAATTATGTCTGTCATTACAGACTTCTCCAATTTTATCTAAGACATGGTTTAAAGTTAACAGCAGTTCATCGTATAATTGCATTTGATCAAGAACAGTTCATGAAACCATACATCATGAAGAACACTGATCTCAGAACTAAATCCGCAGATGCTTCAGAAAAAGACTTTTTCAAGTTGATGAACAACAGCTGTTTTGGAAAGACTATGGAAAACCCGCACAAGCGCAAAGATGTAAGATTGGTTACTAGAGAGAACGAAGCAATTAAGCTGGTGTCAAAACCCAACTACCAAGACTTCAGAAGATTTCATGATCAGCTTTTTGGAATAATGATGAAAAAAAAGAAAGTCAAATTGGACAAACCTGTTTTTATTGGGTTTACTGTTTTAGAGCTGTCGAAGCTTTTGATGTTAGAATTTCTTTACGACTACTTTAAACCCTTGTATCCAGAGTCCAGAGTTCTGTACACAGATACAGATTCCTTTGTAGTTAACATCCCTACTGAAGATTTTTACAAAGACATGGAATTAGAAGTGGCTAAAGGGCATGCCGGATGGTACGACACATCTGATTACCCTAAAGATTCACCTTTGCATTCAGTTATTAATAAGAAGGTTTTAGGTAAGATGAAGGATGAATTATCTGGAGGTGTGATCAAGGAGTTTATTGGTTTAAGGTCGAAAATGTACAGTCTTGCTAGTCAAACAAAAACTGTCAAAAAAGCAAAGGGAATATCTCGTAGTGTTGTGCAGTCAAACATATCACATGACAACTACAAAGAAGCATTGTTCAATAAAAAGACTTTTCATCATGACAATTACAAGCTGCGATCTAATCTGCATGAGATTAACACAACAGTTGTAACAAAACGGTCTCTTGACCGCACTAACACAAAAAGAGTATTTGTTAATCCAGAGTATTCATATGCAATTGGGCACTGGAGGACATTTGGTCAAGCGCAATTAGATACTCAGTAATTTCTTTATCCAGTATAGCCGGATTATTTGTGGTTGTTGTTTCAAGATTTTTGATTTTTTCATAAATATTAGGATCAATGGGTAGTTTATTCTTTATCATTGTTTTAATAATAAATCTATACGCAAATAATTTTTTTTGAGCTTCCATTTTAAACTCAAATGTATTTGCCTAAATTAACTAAGCGACTGGAACTGTGTCTGGTGGGATTATCTGCAGTTCTTCCTTCACAAAAGATCTTCGAGGGGCTGGTCGTTTTGTTGTGTCAGTTTCTCGTAAATAATACACGGGCGGATTCATTTTCACAATTTTTTTTTATCTCATATGGATCAACACTCCAAACTGGATCTGTTGCCCTGATGCGAGTGTCCCCTTCCGCTTCTCCCGGTGAATAAAGGTATCTCACTTTTAAACCAAATGGTAATAGTTTGCTGGATGAAGACTCTTCAATAGCAACATTTATTCGTTTGGTTTTGATTGCTTGTACTGGTTTTAGCCCTTTAAATTCTTCATTATTCATTGCGCGCAAAACTGAGGGCAGTCTTTTTACCCATTCTGTGTTGCGAGAATTGTCAATCAGCTCTCTGTGATACTGGTAGGAGAAAAGTCTTTCAGATAACTGTTTGTTAAAGTTTTCAACCAAACCCTGTGATCTGTGAACTCCTGGAATGCCTCTTTTAATGGTAACTCTATGTTTTAACAATAATTGATTCACTTGACCTTTAAATTCTTTTCCATCATCGACTTGAATCATGCGAGGATAAGTTAGCGGGCCTCGTTGATATATCAGCTGTATAGCAACAGCAACAGCAGAAGCACTCTTTTGTGTTAATGGTTCCGCATCTTTGTATCTTGAAGCTATATCAATGACTGTAAGTGCGTACTTAAATCTTTTTCGTCTAATCGTATCATGGGGTAAATATAGAAGGTCCATTTGATGGGTGTCGTTTGGCGTTGTATTCACAAAGTGTGGTCTCTGTAGTTTTTTAGGCGCTGGTAGATAAATTTGCCAAATCGCTTGTTTAGATAACCATTCTTTTGCTGTTTGTTCACTGACTCCTGCTGCTTGGCTAAGCTTTTTAATTGCCGTTATTCCCTTCCAGTATCCTTTTGGAGAATAATAGATCTTGTTCATTTTTTATTCAGCCAATACTTTGTGCAACAAAATACACAGCGGTCATGCCAAAGACAATAAACAATATTTCTTGCATCTTTTGTTTTTCTGATGGTTGATAGTAATCGCTAAATTTTGGTTGGGGCAATGTTTCAACTTGTTTGCCTGTTACTAGAAAATATTCTTTTATTGCCTGGTCAACATCTTTAAATGTGTAAGCTGCATGTCCCTGTTGTTTAAGTCTGTCGTTAATAAAATCTAACTGCTCCATTCTTTGCTTTTCATAGGTGTCTTGTGCAGCGGCTAGTTGCTCCATAGCTCTGTTATGTCTTTTTCTCTCATCGTTATTTTGTAGTTTACTAAACGCGTAATTACTTCCGCTGAAAGCAAGCGCGTTGACCACTGCGCCGCCTATCATCATTACGAGTGAAGCCATTTTTATAAATGTATTTTTTTTACATATTTATATTTTCTGGAATTATTCCTTGCTTAACTAGAAAATCTTTCGTAGCAAATGAAGCTGTAATGACAGCAATCAACTTTGCTGAGTCTTCAAAATCTAGCTTGCCAAGATCTGCTGGTTTTATTCTTAACAAGCTTTTACCAAGCATTGTGTATCCTACACTTAGACCTCCAATAACAGCAGAATAGTATACGAGGTTGGCAACAGTTTTTTTGGTGCTCATTTTTTAAAAATAAAATAATATTTATTATTAATAAAACATGAACTGCGATGATTTACTACAGCTGCAGGGCAGCCTAAACGTTCCTGAACTTATGATTACAAATAATCAAGTTGATGACCAAGCTATTATGCGCCAAAAGGAAAGGCTGTATTCTTTGGCGGCGTGTGGAAAAACAAAACAGTACCTCGGAAATGAATTCAGCATAGAACAGATTCAACAGATGTCGCCACAAGACATTGTAAAGTATCACAACAGGTATGAAGCGCAACTGGGGTCAAGAATGGTCAAAAGTGTCGGACAAACTGTTCTTAGTTTGTACACTAAACTCGTTAGTAGATTTGCGCCCATTGATTCTGAACAAGATTTTATGTATGATTTAACGCAGGATCCCGTTTTAACAAAGTCATTAGAGTCTCTAGGATGTGATCTATATTACAGATTTGGAACATTATTGTCGCCAGTAATTATGGGGTTAATTACGTTTAATCATATAGATTTTATTTCCCTTAAAAATGACCGAGCAGAATCAGAAAACGTTGATGGAGAAAGTGACCCGTGAAAAGAATCCTGGGCGCGTTGAAGCAGGGAAAAAATTAGCAGAGTGGAACAAAAAAAGAAAATTAGAGTTACAACATATAACTCATAATGAAAAAACACCAGTTGTGCCAGAGCCACAACAAGAACAAGTTGTTTCAAGTCCCGCAACATCATCATGGATTATTTGGATTAAAAGAGTTGGCATTTTTGGCGCCATTGCTGTTGGTGGGGGTGGTTATTACGTTTATAAAATATATAAACAACGCCAGCAAAAACCAAAGCAGCCCAAAAAATCACAGCCACTAAATACAAAATCTGAACAAAAAAGAATACCAGAACTGCCAACAACAAAATCTCATTTTGATCCATTTGATATGCAGTAATATTTCAAGAACTTAATAAA